>CABHPP010134656.1:485-51581 GCA_902168425.1 Peromyscus attwateri
TTGCAGTCTGGTGTAGCTCCAAGGATTCCTCGTAGATGTACTCAATTAATTCCGGGGGTAACTTCCTCCCAAGTTAAATTGTTGGGCCAGAGAGTCTAATCACATTGAGAATGTTGGTATATTATCAAGTTACTTCGTTTTCTTTTTATCTTTTAAATGGTTTGGCAGTTTCATCGATTTATGAAAGGAGTTTTAGTTATTTCTCCCTCCAGTCACCTCTCTTCTTCACCTCTCTCTCTCCGGAGCTCTTCTTCTCATCAAGTCCCCACCATTTTCGTGGCTTCTTCGTGTGAGTCTACTTAGAATTTCTTGATCGAGTGTAGGTCGGGGTTATTTCCTGGAACAAGGGTAACGTGTCAGTGGCTACACCCCTGAATGAATAACACCCTCCCCAACAACCCTCAACTGCCAATAGTTGCTCAGGAAGAGCTGGGTGCCTCATGCTCTCTCCTCAGTTCAGGGTGGAGTGCTGTGGGGCCTGACCCTTTGCTCATATCTATAGCTGCAGTGCATTCCCGGATGTGCTGGCTGTGTCCTGCTCCACCCCTGCCCATCATCCTGCCTCTCCTGACATTCTTTCCACCCCGTCTTCCACAGTGTTCCCTGAGCCTATGGGTGACCATAGCTGTCTCATTCAGGGCCAAGCTCTTCACCTTTTCTTATTCTCTGCACCCGGAGAGTCATGGGTTCTGCACTGTAGACCCCAGGGCCCACCGCAGAAGGAATCTCCTCTGACAGATACTGGTACAGCACTGACCACAAATGCTGAACGAGAGCTGGCACTTGAGTGGTGTGATTCTTCCTTTGTGATCCACCCCCTCTTTTCTAAATTAAAAGAGATGTTTGCCCACATCAGGTCCATATTGTATAGTTATTTAAAAAAATCCCTCATTATTGTAAATATATTTTCTTACAGGTTTTAACATTTCACCTGAAGGTTGTGAAATTTGCTGTCCTTAAGGTTTCATTTTCTTTTTGATAAATAAAATGAGGGTGCCCTCTGCTGGTGTAGAAAGGAATTGCTGAGTAGGAGTAATCCGCTTTGGGAACAGACTTCTATTTAAGCTTGTTTTCCTTTGTGATGATCCCTTCTGCTCACACTGCCTGTCATTAGGCTTAGGCGTGTGTATGTGCAGTTAAAGCCACATTGTGGAATAGGCAGAGCTCTGGTGAGCAGAGGCCCTGAGGGGCGGAATGGCCCAGCACACCCAGGGATGTGGGAAGCACTCTGCGGGAGGTATCCGTGTGACATTTGAAAATGAGTTTAAAATTAACCCAAAAGATTGCATTTTAAGACCTTTAAACTCTACCATGAAAGTGCTCTGGAGTCATCATATGGTTTTATTTAGAGCAGTCATGTGATCACACATCTGTCTTAGAAAGGTGGTTCTGGCAGCGATGGACAGACTGGGCTAGAGACGTGGTGGCCTGGCGTGAGGATCGCTCATTAAGTTTGCCAATTAGAGCATTGGGAGACACAGAGCTTTGAGATATAGGACACTGGGAGACATGGGTTTTTGTCGTTGTCTTTTGATTTTTAGGCTGTGGAGAAGGTTTAGTTGGTAAAGTGCTGGTACATGCATGGGGGCTGGAGTTGGTTCTCCAGAACCGTTGTTAAAAATACTGGGTCATTTGTAATCCCAGTGCTGGTGAGGCAGATCGTTGGGGCTCACTGGCAAACAGTTTATCCTATTTTGTGAGTTTCATGCTTGTGAGAGACCCTGTCTTAAAAAAAAAAAGGTGGACAGCTCCTGAGGAACAACACTAAAGTTGTTTTCTGGCCTTTACATGTGCACCTGCATACACAAGTGTACCCACTAGCACACATAAACACATGGAATCCATGTTAAAAGTATTAAGATGCCGAAATACAGGAAGAACATGACTACAGTGAACACCCATTCGCCTTGTGGAGACCCAGAGTTTGTGACATTTTGCTACACACGTGTTCATCCGGTCTCTCTCTGCTGAAGTGTTTCAGAGTAAATTGCTTTTACCATCACACGACTACTTCAGAAAGCATGTCTCCAAAAGAGGTTGCCCTTGGAAGGATAGGGAGTCAAGTCAGGCAGTCAGGTTTTGGATATAAAGATGTGGTTCTGTTGTCCTCAGTGAGAAAACCGTTATTAGTTTATGGTTATGTAATATTTCCTTTTCTGAGTTCTTTGGAGACTGCTGTGTAGCAGATGCTTATTAGATTTTAAGCCCAAAGTTAAAAACTTAGCAAGTTTTGTTTTGATTAGGAAAAAAGGTCAGGGGGTCATAGGTCTTGGCAGGCAGTGGCCTGGGGGCAGGTGAGGAGGGGACATCCCCTTGGGAGGACAGGAGCCTGGTTAGAGAGAGGTGGCCAGACCTCTTCTACCGGGGCAAGGACCGGGTCCTTTCATCATGCCAGAACCCAGACAAGTGGATGTTTTTGGGAGAACTCAGGCCCACGCTGTGCACAGGTTTGGCCCCACTGTGTGATGGCACACAAACTGTGATACACACAAACTGTGATGGCACACAAACTGTGATCACACACAAACTGTGATGACACACAAACTGTGATCACACACAAACTGTGATACACACAAACTGTAATAACACACAAACTGTGATGACACACAAACTGTAATCACACACAAACTGTGATAACACACAAACTGATCACACACAAACTGTGATAGCACACAAACTGTGATCACACACAAACTGTGATAACACACAAACTGTGATCACACACAAACTGTGATGACACACAAACTGTGATAGCACACAAACTGTGATGACACACAAACTGTGATAGCACACAAACTGTGATCACACACAAACTGTGATGACACACAAGCATCCGGCAGGTTGGCTGGCTCCTGCAGGGAACATTTAGTACTGGGAAAGGGGACAGGAATGTCAAAGAGCAGAGGGCACAGAGGTTGACTTCGATACCTTCAATTAGTAGAGAATTTGCTTGTCATACATTTGGTCCAGGAAATGCTGTTTAGCTACGAAAGGTGGTGACGAGCACTCTTCTTTGTTTGAGCTGAACTGGAGAGGGGATGAATGGTATGGTGAATGGTATGTCCCACACCCGATGCATGTTAGGTTCTCACAGCTAAAGTGGGCAGGAGGTCCAGCATTCATCCATTCCTACCATCCGTTCAGCAAATGACTCATGGAGCTGCCTTTTTGCTGATCCCTGTTAGGAGTTAACCAGAAATGAAGTAGTGAATAAACACAGACAGAATCCCTGCCCATCTGTGGTTTGTACTCTAGTAGGAAGGATGCATAGTAAATATGATACTTGAAATAGACATGCAAATTTGCAAAGTTAGAAGCAAGGAGGGGCGTGTGTGTGTGTGTGTGTGTGTGTGTGTGTGTGTGTGGTCTCTGAAGAGCTTGGTAAAGGAGTCCTGGTGATGCCACCTGCAGCCTGCATTTTCTCACTCATCCAGGTGCAGAGACTCCTGCTCAAAGTTGGTGTCATTTCCTCTGTCTTGTGTGGGCATGTCTTCTCTCGAGAAATGCATGGAAGTGACTCACAGCTGGCTTCCATATGGTCTTAAACATTTTTTTTTATTACTGCTTGACGCCCCCCTCCCCCCCCTGCAGTGAAGTTCCTCTTCTGGCCCTCAGATTTCTGTTTCTTTTTTCTTTTTGTCATGGTGTTGGGAGTGGAATGAAGGCCCTAGCACATGCCAGGCAAGTGCTCTACCTCTCAGCTCGATCCTCGGTCCTGGATTTTTGGACAGTAAATTTGTCACAGTGCTGTCATTATTCTGTCCTGTCATTACAGAGGGTGGTGTAAGAGAGTGTGTCTGTGAGTTGGCTCAGTGACTTTGTGTAGTTCTGTGAAATGTGCTTTTGGATAAACACTCCCGTAGCTTTTGGACAGTGACTGGCATGTTCCTTTCCATAGCAACTTAATTTTTGTTCTGTTTTCACCAGTCTGGAAATGTTAACTTTTTCCTTTTCTCTTGATTCACCCTGGAAACTAAAATACTCTGATCTAGAGCCATGGCATGTAAATTAAAAGCATTACAGAATAGAGCCCATAGATTGTAGCAACTAATGTGAGCAAAGGTTAAATATTAACATCAGTAAATAAAGCAGTCTTAAGATATGTAGGGTAAGGTTTTGTTTGGGTCTAACAGACTTTGACTGCGAGCTTCTTCAAGATTTCAAACACGAAGGGCCAAGACAAAAAAGACTACCCTTCAGCTTAGTGGTCAGCTTTTCTCTACACTATAATGTTGCGATTTTGAGTGGTCTCAAGGGCTTATCTCTGCTTTTGATATTCCCAAAAACCACACATATCACAAATGGGTGTTAACACAACTGTTTTGTGTTACATTTAGTTTAACCCTCTTAGAGCTGTTACTATTTTGAAAATACAATTAATTTTGGTGTTGAGGGTGAAAAAATACAGGTGAATAAAAGGGTGAAAAGATACAGAGGGTCATCAGCCCACCTGGCCTTGAGTTTCTGGAAAGCACTGTGGGCACAGAGTCACATGCTGGTTGTAAAGCAAGAATTGGATTTTGGAAATCTTCTTTATTTTTATTTATTTATTTATTTATTTATTTATTTATTTATTTATTTGACAAGAATCTCACTATGCCATGTTGGCTGGCCTAGAACTTACTATATAGGCCAGACAGGAATTACAGGCATGCACCACATACTGGGTAGAAATGTCTAATTTTTTTATTTGGTTTGGTTTTTAGTTTTTGCGTGGGTATGTGTAGTGTATCCGTGTTTGTATGTATATTCCTGTGTATGTGGGCACATTTGTGTGTGTGTGTGGATGCTTAGGTGTGTGCCCGTGTGTGGAGCTTAAAGTTGAGGTCTGGCGCCTTCTTTGATCACCCTGCACTTTGTTTATCGACACAGATCACTTGCTGAGGCCAGGGCTTGCTGTTTCCAGGTCATTTGGCTGGCTACCTAGGCCCAGAGATCTCTTGTCTCTTGATCTCGAGAGTACTGGAGTTATAGGTGCTGCCATGTCTGCTAGACTTTAATGTGGGTTCTGGGGATCCTAATGAACTCACCTTCATGCCTGCATGACAAGCAGCTTATCTACTGAGCCATACCCCCACCTCATAATATGCTTATTTTTAAATTACTTATTATTGGTGTGTGTACACGTGTGCACACATGTATGATGCATATGTGTGTATGTGAAGGCCATGGTGTGTGTGTGTGGAGGTCAGAGGACGATTGTATCAAGTTGGTTTTCTCTATGTACCTTTGTGTGGATTCCAGGGATCAAACTTAAGTTGGCAGGCTTTAGTGGCAACCACTTCTATCCAGTAAGCCATCTCATCAGCCCCAGAATGCTTATTTTTTGACAGTTATCATGTATTGCCTAGGAAACTTACAAAACTAACCAGCTCATATGGTTTTGTTGTAGATTGTTAAACACATAAAATCTGTTCACAAACATTCATTTTAGCTTTAGGTTATATTTTGGAAACTATTTCCTTGAGCCACGTAATATTAATTAGTTAAAAGAAATAACAGTATAAACAGGACAAATAATTTATTACTTAGAAGTTATAGTACTGGGGGCTAGAGAGATGGCTCAGTAGTTGTTGCTTTTATTCAGGACTAGGGTTCAGTTCCCAGCACCCACATGGAATTGAAGTTCCGGGGAGGAGCGGGGCTGCCCACCAACTACTGCTGCGGAGTCCATGTCAGAGGGGCTGGCCTTCTCATGCGATCTCGAAGGCTCATGGTTCCTCCCTGGGATTCTTCCTTCCTGTGTCTCTGGCCTTTGTCTCGCTATATGTGGAAACTAGCAAACGTTTTTTGTGAAGGGCCATACAGTAAACACATGCTAGTCTCACATGCCGTAACAATTGATCCTTGTTGAGTTTGTGAAATGTGAGACACTTTAATGTTGTGTAGCTTCCCTTTGCTTGAAAACTTGGATGGTTTGGTTTCGGTGTTATAGAGCGCTTTGTTCTCACAGCATCCTGGCACTTTGCCAGATCTGAGCATGCCTAGAAATTTCCTATCTGTGTCGACATTAAGTCCTGGTGGTTCATCGTCAGGAAAATGAGGCACGCTGAGTGTGTGCTTTGCACTTTGAATTTAGATGTTTTCCTGGGTTCATGCTAAGTGGTACTACTCTCTGTTTCTGAGTGGTGGCGGTGAGCCATGGCTCCCAGTCAGTCTTGCAGCTGAGAGGGAAACAGCCCACAGTCCTTCTTTAGGAGTTGGGGATGAGAGAGACAGTCAATGTTTTGACTTAGTGCTATTTTCAACTTACAGTGTACTTCTCAGGACTTAAGGCCAAGGCGTGTCTGTTATGACAGAATCAAAGATTCTTGGACTAGTGAAAAATGGAATGGAATTTTGTTCATGGTTAACCATGATGTCTTAGAGATTATTTTGCATCCTAAAGCACAAAGAATAATTGAAAAGAAGTTGACTTTGAGTATTTGAATAATAACTAATAAAAACGTTACTGGAAGACATGCTCCTTTTAGATATGCAAGATGTTAGCAGAAAGCGTGAAAAGATACAGAAGGTCATCAGCCCACCTGGCCTTAGTTTTGGGAAAGCACTGTAGGGACCCAGTCACATTCTTGCACACATCACGTTGAGACAGAGGCTGATGGACCCCGAAACCTTATGTGTTTACTGTAGGGCCCTTGATGTAGACGGTCAGTTCTCAACACCTTTGGTCTCCAGACTTTTCTATACTCTTAAAAATTATTGACAGTATGGTTGTGATTTTGTCAATGATACTAGTCAATATTTAACATATTGAAATATTTAACATATATGAAAATTAAAAATAGAGAGATTGGAAAAACTGTTTCAAGTAATTTAAAAATAACATCACTAATGGGACTGAAGTATATGGACATTAGAGTCCTTTCCTGGGCTTGATCTTTAGTTCCATACACTTAGACTTGCATGGACACATGCATGCACACGTGCAAGAGCGCGCGCGTGCGCGTGCACACACACACACACACACACACACAAATCCTTACATAACAGCATTAGCTTACTTGTTAAAGCAACATTTTAGCCCCTCCCCCTTTAGTTGCAAATGTGTTTAATTCTTGGCTCAATAGGACAGTTGTTTTTTCTTATAGCTATGTTGGCTTCCAATTTGTTATTCTGTCTTGCTTAAAGATGGAGACATTGGAGCTAACACAACTGCAGATGGTTTTTGTAGTTTGTTGTGGATATTCTTTTCTGTTCACCTCAAAGCCTGATGTGGCTAATAAAAATCACAAAACACATTAGCAAACTCACATTGGATGTTTAACTGGTGGTTCTCTACTGTGCTTTGGATGAATCTTATTTATGTATGATTTTCTAACACATTACCAGAAAATTGGAAAAATACTGCTTACTAAGTCTTCACATCTTCTAAGAGTGGGCATGGTATCCACACACAGCACATTTGCTGATGTTACCATTGACCTTCCCAGGAAGGTCTAGAGCAGCGGTTCTCAACCTGTGAGTTGAGACCCCTCTGGGTGTCACATATCAGACATCCTGCATATCAGATATTTACATTACAATTCATAACAGTGGCAAAATTACGGTTATGAAGTAGCAACAAAAATAGTTTTATGTTTGGGTAACCATAATATGAGACATTGTATTAAAGGGTCACAGCATTAGGGAGGTTGAGAACCCAATTACTCAAATAGAACCCTCTTAGGAAAGCATTCAAAAAGCATAAATCAAACAGCAGACAGAATATCATATCTTGTCTTGAAGATAAAATAGAGGTTCCAGACCAAATAAGCAAGGAACATGGAAAAAATAAAAATAAAAACACAGGAAAGGAACACACAAGCAATGGGGAACACGATGAAAACAAAAACAGAAACAAAAACAAAACCCAGACCTTTGAATTATCCATATAGATGAGGGAGAAGTCTCCCAAGTCAGTGGCGTAGACCAGATCTTCAATAAGATCACAGAAGAAAACTTCCCCAAATTATAGAAAGACATATGTATACAGATACAAGAAGCACACAGAACACCAAATAGACAAAACCAGAAAAGAAAATCCCCCATGGAATGTCATAGTTAGAACACTAAGTGTACATAACAAAGAAAGTGTGGAAAGCTCTGAGAAAAAATGCAAGTCACATATAAAGGAAAACCCATCAGATCAACAGCTGATTTTTCAGTGGAAACTTTGAAAGCCAGAAGAGCCTGGAATAGTGCATTCCACATCCTAAAAGACTGTGTCAGCCAACCTAAAATAATATACCTAGCAAAACCATCTGCTATGATTGAAGGAGAAAGAAGTTTTTTTCCTTGACTTAAATAGCCTAAAAATTTTACAAACAACAAACCAAACCTAAGGAGGATACAGGAAGCATTATTTCAGGCTGAAGACAGGAAGGAACATAGCAGAGAGACTGTGGTAATAAATACAAAACCATAATTATCAGAACACAAAATACCATTGAAAATACAAACAATACTACCAAAAATCAACAACACAATGACCACCTTGACTCATACACTTCAGTAATAACTTTAAATATCAAAGGCATCAATTCTTCAATCAGAAGAGTCAGGCTGACTGAATGCATCAAGAAACAAAACTCATCTACCTGCTGCCTGCAAGAAACACATCTTAGTTTAAAGATAGGCCCTGCCTTAGAGTAAAAGGATGGCCAGAAGTCCTCCAATCACATGGGACCAGGAAATAAACAGATGTCACTATTCTCTTATGAAATAGACTTCAAACTAAAACTAATCAGAAGAGATAAAGAGGGGCGCTTCATTCTAATCAAGGGAATAGTTAACCAGGAAGTCAATACTATCTTAAACTTAGGGGCACCCAATTTCATAAACAATCTACTATTGGAATTAATGATACAGATTAACATTAATCCATTTATAGTACGTGATTTCAATACTCTACTTTCTTCAATAGACAGATCATCTGGACAAAAAATAAACAGAGAAACATCAGAATTAATTATCATCATGCATCAAATGGACTGAACAGATATCTACAGAATTTTCTATCCAAACACCAAAAAACAAGCATTCTACTCAGCAGCACAGTGAAGTGTTTCTAAAACAGACCACATCCTGAGATAAAATAACCCCCCAAACCTTTAAAACTTCAAAAAGATTTCAGTCACTTCTTGTGATGCACTTGTGATCCTATCTGACCACAATGCAATAAAACTTAAAATTGACAGCAGAAAAACCTCTAGTAAATATGTAAACTCATGGAGAATAAATAGCTCATTACTAAACAATGACTAGATCAAAGAAGAAATCAAGAAGGAAATTAAAAACTTTCTGGAACAAAATGAAAATGAAAACACAACAAAACCTCTGGGATATATTGAAAGCAGTCCTACATGGGAAATGTATAGCTCTAAGTGCCTACATTAAAACAACAACAACAACAAAATATCACAAATAAATGGTTTAATGAAGTAACTCAAAAATTTGGAAAAACAAGGACAAACCAACAAAAAAGAAATGAAGAAAACAATACAAAGAATCAACAAATATAAGAGCTGTTCTTTGAGAAGACAAACAAAATTGACAGATTCTTGGCCCACCTAACCAAAAGAAAGAGAGAACCCAAATGAATGGAATTAGGAATGAACAGGGAAACATTACAACAGACACTAAAGAAATTCAGAATAAGGGAGTATTTTGAAAACCTGTACTCAGTGAAACTGGAAAATCTAAAAGAAGTGGATGATTTTTTAGAGGTAGCCAAATCACCAAAATGAAACCAAGAAGTCAGCAATCTAAAGAGATCTATAACAAATGAGGAGACTGAAATAGCAATAAAAACCTTTTCATTAAAGAAGAAGAAAGAAAAAAAGGCTAAGACCAGATGGATTTACAGCAGAATTCACCAGTCATTCAAAGAGTATCAACAGCCAGGCCTTCTGACTCTGTTACAAATGTAGAAGGCCTGGCTGTTGATATATATACACAGAAGGAGCACTCAAAAACTCCTAAGAAGCTAGTATTGCTCTCCTACCCAAACCCAGTAAAGACACAACAAAAAGGGAAAACTACAGGGCAAACTGTGCTCATCTCTAATGAACAAAGATTCAAAAATACTCAGTACAACACTTACAAACAAAATCCAGACACGCATTCAAAAGATTATACATTATGACCAAGTTGGCTTTGTCCCTGAAATGCAGGCGTGGTTCAACATACGGAAGCCAATCAATGTGATAACCTACATAAATGGACTTAGAGGCAAAAAAAATCACATGATCATCTCAATAGATGCAGAGAAAGCCTTTGTCAAAATCCAACATACCTTCATGATAAAAGTCCTAGGGAATATAGGCTAGAGAGAACATAACTCAGCATAATAAAGCTATGTACAGGAGACCCACAGCCACATTATCCTAAATAGAGAGATGCTTGAAGCAATCCAGGTGAAGTCAGGAATGAAACAGCAATGTCCACTATCTCCACTCCCTTTCAATACTGTACTCTAGGAACTGGCTGGAGCAATAAAGCAGGAGAAGGAAATTAAAGGGCTACAGTAACTAGGAAAAAAGGTCAAACTAGTCCTGTTTGCAGATGGCATGACACTAGAGATCCAAAAAACGTCTACCAGAAACTTCTAGAAATGATAAACAAATTCAGCAACATGGCAGGATATAGAATCAACTTGCACAAATAAACATCTTTTCTAAACACAAACAACAAACATATAGGAAGGGAGGTCATGGGCCACAGTCCTATTCATAATAACCTCAAAGAAAATATCTGGGAGTAAACCTTACCAAGAAAGTGAAGGACCCCTGTGGTGAAAATGTTAAACCTCTGAAGAAAGAAATGAGAAAGACACTAGGAAATGGAAAGACATCCCATGCTGCTGGATTGGTAGAATTAACATTATGGAAATGACCATTCTACCAAAAGCTATTAACAGATTCAATGCAATTCCAATCAAAATTCCCATCTCATTTGCCGAAATAGAAAAAAACTATCCTAAAATTCGTATGGAACCACAAATGGTCCTGGAAAGTCAAAAAAACGGTCTGAAGCAAAAAGAACAATGCTGTAGGATTACAATTACAATGTTACAGAGCCATAGTAACAAAACCAATATTGTATTGGCACAAAACCAGACATGTAGACCAATAGAACAAAATCAAAGACCCAAACATTCATACAAGTAATTTCAGCAGCTTAATATTGGACAAAGATGTAAAAAAATATGCTGGTAAAAGAAGTCATCCTCAACAAATGGTGCTGGGAAAATAGGACGTCCACATGCAGAAGAATAAAATTAGACCTGTGTCTATCACTTTGCACAAAACCTAAACCCAGATGGATCAAAGATGGAAACCTGAAGTGCTGAAAATGCTAGAAGAAAACATGAGCAGTACCCTACAAGATATAGGTAAGGGAGAGACTTCCTGAATAAGACTCCATTTGCCCAAGAAATCTGACCAATAACTGACAAGTGGGACTTCATGAAACTCAAAAGTTGGACATAGCAAAAGAAACAGTCAAGTGGGTGGAAAGAAGGCCCATCGAATGGGGGAGAGTGGTTGCCAGCTGTACATCTGACAGACGCTTACTATCTAGAATATACAAAGAGCTCAAAAAACAGAGTCAACCCCACCCCCAAATACAAAAGACAAGTGGCCCATTTGAGAAGTGGGTCTGGGACTTGAAATCAGAATTCTCAAAAGATGAAGAAAAAAACATGAAGGCTAAGAAATATCTTAAAAAAGGTTCATCATCCCTATCAACTAGGGAAATGCAAATCAAAACAACTTTGAGATTTCATCTTACCCCATTCAGAGTGGCTAAGATCAATAGAACAACCAACAACAAATGCTAGAGAGAATGAGGGGAAAGGGAACCATCCTTCACTCTTGGTGGGGTTGCCATCTGATGCAGCCACTATGGAAATCAGTGTGGAGAATTCTCAATAGTAAAAATAAATCTACCATATGACCCAACTATGCTACTCCACAGGACCCAATATACACCATACATACTTGCTCAGCTATGTTCATTGCCACGGTATTTACAATAGCTAGGATATGGAAACAACCTAAATTTGAAAAATAGATATTGATAACATGGAACATATATACTATGGAATGCTATTCAATGGTAAAGAAAAACAAGACTATGAACTTTGCAGATAAATGAATAAAACTAGGAAAGGTCATACTGAGTGAGGGTAACCCAGACCCAGAAAGACATATGTCACATGTTTCTCTTATTGGAGGGTTCTAGCTCCAAATCTTTAGATGTGAGTATGTAGTCGGTAATAACTACAGAGTCCAGGAAAGTAGACTGGAACCGTTGTCAGCATGGCGGGGTGGGGGGGGTGGGGGAGCATTTGGGAGCAATAGAGAGGAGAATACCAGGGTGTAAGTAATCATAGGAAAGTGGGAAAAGGGGGCTGGCTGGCTCCTTAGGGAGGTAATATAGAAGAAGGTGAAATGAAGGTAAAGGGGAATTGGAGGATATAGTGATCTGATAATGGACGTGGGCAAAGGGGGCTCCTTGGGGAGGAGGTGGGGTAAAATATAGTAGGAGGAGGTGGGGTAAAATAGCAATATGGATGGCTGAAAAAGCCACGAGGAGTCACTATAAACTACTTACCAAAAAACCCTACCATGTACGTAATTTAGTATATTAATATACGTGTAGTTTAAATACGTTTTTCTCATCTAGGATGACAGCTCTCCCTCCAAGGGCCAATGACAACCTAACAAAAATCCCAACACCATACATGAGAAGCCCTCTTTGAGTTGTTGCCCAGAGCTGTCTATGAGACTTCCTAAACATACAGCCTATTGCTCTTGCCCTTGGTTGCCCCCTAGAGGTAGAAGGTAATTCCTGATTGCTGCATACACCATGCACTTCAGAAACAAGGCCCAGAGAACTGTGAACTGGGAACTACCTGAATGCTGCCTTCCTGAAGACTATGCTTTCATGGTCCTGATTCATGCCGAGGAACCAGTGCTTTTACCTGGATGTTGAAAGTAGAAAAGAGAAATAGTGTCTCGGCATTTTTCTGAACATAGTCTAACCTCATGGGTCCCTCTGGCAAGGCCTTTGAGATCGTGGTGGTCTGTGCACATGCTTTGAGGACTGTTAATGTGCATGGCATGCACACTGGTTTTGTTTACTTGGTTGTGCATGGTGCTGGAAGTTTGAATAGGGCATCAAGAACTCCAGGCATGGGCCCTACCAGTGAGCTACATCCCAGGCCTAAACACCAGTTCATATAAACAGATTTGTGACAAGTAGCTCTGTCTGGCCTCTATCATATTCTTACAGCTGTGTTTCTGAAGATTTGCAGCTATGTTAACAGATACCAGTGTGCTTACATTAACTAATGAATTTCTCAAATTGCCTTTTAGAGATTGGTGCTATTAGATTTATATTGTAGATATTACTCTTGTGTGGATTATTTCATTTCTCAGTTAGATTAGGAACTGGAAGCATAACTGCTAAATCATTGACCATGGCCATTGTCTCCTGAAATAACAGGCTACTGATAATTATTACGTGGGGAAATGCTTCCATGTTTTGGAATACTTCCCCAAGTAGAGATTGGTTTATTATTTTATTCATGTATGTGTTCACATTAAACAATAATTTTGAAGGGAACTATGTCGCTGGATAAATAAAGTCAATTCTTGTTTTACTGGGAAATAAAAAGAAACTGCTTGGGCTGATGAGAGAGCTCATCGAGTACATGTGGTGCTGTGTAAGCCTGAGGAATAGAGTTAGACCCCTGTAACTCACCGTGAAAGGATAGAACCAAATCCCCAAAGTTGTCCTGGGACTGCCATGTGTGTGCTGTGACATTCATGTCTCTTGAATGCATAACACATACAGATTCATCATTGTCATCATCATCATCAACATTGTCATCATCATCAACATTGTCATCATCATCATCATCATCATCTTCAATCGTCTTGCAAGCGCTTGCACTTCTGTGATCGGCCACTAGATGTCAGGAGTGCTACAGAAGCTTTGAATACAGCCAGGGTAGAATTGAACATTGTGAGCACGTAGACCTTGCAGTTCACTGTTTCCACGTCATCAATGCCAGGAAAACCTGATACAGTGTGATATATAGAAGCAAGGTACAACTGGAATAGTGAAATTTCAAAAATAAGCCTCTTTAAAGGCAAGCTGTAATGGTCCTGTTGGGTGTTGTAAATGCCTCAGGTGCATTTGATACTGCTGTTATGTTCCTGGCATTCAGGTCTTTCTCTTTTTTTATGGAAAGATGGATTGAACTTCAATTTAAGAATATCCAGTAATCCCTCTCAGGACATACTGTAACAGCTGGTATTTTTGTGTTGTAGTAAATCGGTTCCATACAACAGTCAGTAATAATTACGGCTGTGTTCTGATGAATTCCAAAGCCCTTTCAATCAATTTAGCCAAAGAAAATAACATTATTACACAAAAATTTAACCCAATTTGAAAGTTAAATCCAGCAACACTACTTCATTCCATAAAATGCTGAGCATTTTTCTAGTTAGGATTATATCAAACTGTTTTTAAAAAATTCATATTTTTGCACTGTTCTAGGAAGATAATTATGTTGTATAATACATACTTAGAAGATTATTACTTTGTGATACATGTACTGCATTGGACAAGTTTAACCTTGACTGTTCGTTATGAAAAAAGCAAGAAATGCTAAGTCCTTTCATGTGTGGTAACACTGACTTAAAAAGATGTTTTGAAGTGGGATTTCAGGGTTTTGTCACTATTTCTGGAATGAGAATGTACTGCATTCTATCAAATTTTACTTTTTTTGATAAAAGTATGAATTGGGTTATGTGGCATATGTAGTTCATAAATGTGAAACACTGTGAATTCTTTAGGTGGTAAGGGGAAGGATTTCATGGTGTGGGAAGTATAGAGTGTGTGTATTTCTGTGT
The DNA here is from genome assembly GCA_902168425.1 of Peromyscus attwateri. Classification (NCBI taxonomy): domain Eukaryota; kingdom Metazoa; phylum Chordata; class Mammalia; order Rodentia; family Cricetidae; genus Peromyscus; species Peromyscus attwateri. The sequence continues at coordinate 15,392 of CABHPP010134656.1, forward strand.
ATGTGGTGACAGTCGGTGCCATGCGCGTTCTGACTTCTTCAGGCCTAAAGAACTAAGTTATATACACACGTACACACGGAAAGCACTGGATCTGCTTACATCATGAAGAGGTATTACCCTAATGCTAGAAATATGTATGCATACACTTTATACATTTTAAATAGTTTCCTTTCCTTTCCTTTCCTTTTCTTTTCTTTTCTTTTCTTTTCTTTTCTTTTCTCTTCTTTTCTTTTCTTTTCTTTTCTTCTCTTTTCTTTTCTTTTCTTTTCTTTTCTTTTCTTTCCTTTTCTGTTAGTAAAACCAAAGTCTGTTAACAATATATTTTTTATTATCAGTGGTCTTTCTGGAGTTCTTTTTGCCTTTGAATTACTTCATCTATCCCCTTGCTTTATATAAGGAATATTTTTATGTAGTTAAATCTTAATCCTGATTAGAATAATTTCTGAGACCAAAGCCAAGTTTCCCTTTAAGATTGCTGGAGAAAAAGCAGCGTGGGAGCTGGGCACGAGTGGAGCCTGGCTTGCCCTTTCCTTTCATTTTAATTTTTAGCTCAGTGAGTTACATTTTTACTTGGAATTTAAGTGACTGCCACCTTATTTTTAATTAGCATTTCTCCATGTATGGATGTGTATTATGTGTGTTCTGTGTTTGTCTTGGGTATAATGTAAAGCAGATGGTGAGACGTCACAGCAGATAGTCCAGTCCAAGAAAGTCTGTTTGATGGTGGATTTTTTAATATCGGTTTTTACTTTGGCAATTAAAATGCTAATTTAGAAGGCTTTACTGGAATTTAACAGTTGTATTTTTCTCAAGGAAAACCTGGCAAGCTTGTTTGTCGTGATTCTGTAATATGAATCAGCAATTTAGAAGCTTTACGAATTGAAGTGAATCGTTTCCCAGTGTTTACAGTGTCTGTTTTTCTTGTTGTCTTTAAGATAGGTTAAAATACCCTTTTAAATGACTGGATTCTCTGTATGGAGAATGGGGGGTGCACTGAAATGCATTGTATAGTTATGATTTCAACAAAAATGTAAATGATGTGTATTTTCCGTTGTTAGTCTGCAGTGATCCAAATTCAAAACACATGGCGGGCTCTTTCTTAGGTGCTAGGCTGGGTGAATTGTAATCTTGCTGCTTTCTTTTATGTTTTAATTTTATAATTCTGTTGCCTGAATTACAGAAATAAACTGTCACAAGCCAGCTTTTATTGTTTGTTTACTCCATGCAAGGCATTGTTGCATGCCTTGGTATATTTAATTATTACACAGTTCTAAGTTATTATCTTCATTTGCACATTAGGAAATTCAGGCTTAATAAGATTAAGTAAGTTACTCAAGATCACAGAGCCAGCAGGATTAGAGGTAAAGCCAGTTAACCTTGCACAGCTTTTACACTATATCCCCTTCCCTGCTTATTTAGAGATAAACTTATGCCAGTTATTGAAAACAATGTATTTTCCCGGATACATCCAGCTTAACTCTTACTCACAGAAGGTTTAGCTCGTAGTGCTACCCCTTCTGTGAATCTGTATCGCTGCTGGACTTCTAGCTGACGAAGTTTGTCAAGACGCGCTCAGCCTGCGGGAGAGAACTTCGCAGCTGTTGTACTAGAATGAACTTTATGGAAACACAGAGTTGTAGTTTGCTGCTAACTCAGATAGTCTTTGTTCCACATTGGGAAATATAACCAGAGGTAGGGTAAGAGAGGGAGGAACTGACTGCACAGAATCTTCTGAAGGTCACAATGCATCTGATGAGCAGCCCCTAAAGAAAACGTCACCGTCTTTCAGAAGCCTTGACATATGCAAGGGCAGCATGCTTTCAGTTAGAAATCACATCAAAACCAGAAACTCCCCTGTTAAAGAGCAGCCTGTCATTGCAGAAAAAAATCTGTAGAAGAATTACAATCTCACTGGTGTCGAGTATAAGTTTTGAATTAGTTATAGGATGTTTGATTTAGTGATGCTTGTTTTTTTTTTATATATATATACGTATAAATGTTTCTTTTCTTCCTAGGGGGCTAACAGGACATACGACTCTTGGGTGAAGTGTGAAGTGTGGCTGCAGGCCATTGAATTCCCTGGAGCTTCCTGAGACAAGAGAGTGGAGGGCGGCCACGCACCTGCAGCCTGCATCATGCCAGCACTGTCCACAGGATCTGCTGGTGACATGGGTACGAGAACCCAAGGGGACAGTTTTCCCTACATTCTTACATCATTATTGCTCCCAATGATTGTAGCTTTGTGGGTGCAAATAAACCACATTTATTTATCTGTGACCAACATGAGAGGCATAAAATTAGTCACAATAAGGTCCGGACTAGACAGAAGGACTATGGGACATTCATACTGCTTCCTTCTCCAGGTGGTGGTGATGCGTGCCCATACTCTTGTCTTGCTTTTGGAACAACACTGTGCATTTAATTGCTTAAAATGAAGTATTTGAGAACGGCCAGTGTTCTGGAAAATACCGTAATACCCCTCCACACTGCCGTCACACACCTTTAACAGCAGACATGAAATTTTTGCCACACTTGCTTCGGGCTTATTGCTTCCTATTTTATTTATCTGTTTTTATTCTCTTAATCTATCACCAGGGATAAAATACACCTGGAAGTCCCTACACATCATTAAGAGGTTATATTAAAACTAAACAGCGGGCTGTTGCTGTGACTCAGTCGGTAAAGGCACTTGCTGCCAAGCCAGATGACCTGAGTTCAATCCCTGGGCCCCACATGGTAGAAGGAGATCTACTTCTGAAAGTTGCCCTTTGACCTTTACACTCTAACCATGCACACCTACTGACCCTCACTCACAATAAATAAGTAAATGTTAAAAACAGTGTCATCTGACACTCAACAAATCCCATCAATTGTAAGATTCAGAGGTCTCTAGAATAAATAAATATTTCTTAGAAACAAAACACATATCATGTCTATAAAATCTCCTTTCTGACCCAATCTAGCAATTGTTAGCTTCCTTGCTATCAACACTGTTTAAATATGGATTCCTGGATGCTTTTTAGAACTGTTCAGAGTAAGGGGGAGGGACTAGGGCTGAGATCCAGTAGAGTGTATGTTTAATGTGTGTGAACACTGGATTTAATCTACAACACAAAAGAGAAAAAAATGAATGTGCTTGGGAAATAGGCTGTGCGTTGTCTTTGTGCTTGTTTTGATTGGTTTGAGACAGGGTTTTGCTCCATGCATCCTAGAACAGCCTTTAAGCTCACAGTCTTCCTGCCTTGGTCTCACAAGGGCTAGGAGCATCGTGAGTGCCACCTTGTCCAGGCTATGCCTTGAAGTTTTAAGACTCCTTAAAAGAAGTGGCAACATAATGTGATGGAAAACAATGTCCTGTGTGTCACGATGGCTATGGTGTCCTGGTCTCGCATACTCTTTCCAGCTGAGACAACCATTTCCACCCCAGCCATTCCAATCCTGGGTACCACATCTCCACTCCAGCCATTCCAATCCTGGGTACCACATCTCCACCCCAGCCATTCCAATCCTGGGTACCACATCTCCACCCCAGCCATTCCAATCCTAGGTACCACATTGATCCTTTCCAGTTGCTATTCTGGCAGATGTCCTTGTGTCCAGTTCAAGCACACTCAGTGCTTACAGCAAGTGCAGTCTGGCTGTCTCTGTCCATTTCCAGCCATTTCTCGCCTAGTGACTTGGACTGTGAATTATTTTTTGTTGTAAGGAACTTTTCTTTTTTGTTAAATTCTGTTAAACTTTAGTTTTTTTCTCTCTTAGGATGTTAATTTGGAAGTTAACTCCTTTGAATTTTTTTCTTTTTAGTTTTTATGTAGTTCTGTGTTTTGTTGTACTATGTAAAATGAATAATTGAACTTTTTGTAGTGACAGGGTAATTATAGCTAACATTTTTCTAGCCCTAAGAGTACTGTGGTTGTGTAGTATATTTTATTCTTCACTATTCACCAAAATTGTGTTAGCTTGATGGATAGCAAAGTATTGCTAATGGTGTAAAACTCAAAGGCTGATGAAAATAAGCATTTATAACCCAGAGCTCTCGGTCACAGAAAATAGCATGGATGGTATGGAATTTATAAAGCACTTTTCTACACAGCCATGTCATTTAGAGCAGAAATGTACTGACATATGACACCTGCTTTCTGATGTTTTTGAACCTGTGTGCCAGAAGGTTTGAGTCAGGCATGGAAGACATGCCTGTTACCAGGTCAGTCCACTCACAGAAGTCACAGTGAGGTATGTGCATTGAATGTTTAGAGTCCCTGCTTAGACATCCTGTACAGGTGCAGTTGAAGCTCTGTTTACTAATGTTATGTTGCTTAGCAACATTGTTGATGTTATCTTGCCATTGAGTCCCTGAGAGAATAAAGTTACAGTTTTACTGGTGGTCATGGGCCCAGTCACAGAAGAAAGGTGCCTGACTTTAGTGTCGGTGCATAGTGTAGTCATTTGGGAAAATGCTCTGTGTATTTGTGGTATCCAAATGTGTGTTCTGGTGTGTGCCCTTTATGCACATATGGAGGCCAGAGAAAGATGTAGATAGCCTGCTCTATCTGTGCCCTGTTCCTTTGAGGCAGGGTCTCTCTCCAAACATGGGGCCAGGCTGTTGGGCAGGCAGTAAGCAAGCCTTATCTATCCTCCTCTCTCCCTGCCACATGCATGCGCGTGTGTGCACACGTGCATACACACACATACACACACACACACACACACACACACACACACACACACGAGTGCTGGGCTCACGTAGTCACATATGCACCATGACTAGCTTTTTATGTGGGTGCTAGGGATTCAAACTCAGATCTTCATGCGTCCACAGAAAGGACTTTGACCCTCTGATCCATTTCCTCAGCCCCAGAAATGCTTTTTAATGAAAAACTCTTTGCACTGATCCACCTTCCTCTTTCTGCTTATTTCACTAAGGGGGAAAAAAGTGAATTTTGTAAGTACAGTGTATAAACATTTCCATTTCCTTAGTCTCACTTTCTTTCTCAGCTTGCTAACTATTCTTTAAGAGGTGTGTGTGCATTCAACATTTCACATAGTTCAGATGTAGCTCAGTTGTAGAGCACACGGTTAGCATGTGTGAGGCTGAGGGTTTGATCAGTAGCACCAGAAAAACTCATATGTTTGGCTCTTCTTAAACAAACAAACAAACAAACAATTACAGATTTTATCCTATGCTGCAGATTGTGTTATTCTATTTCTTTCTTCTTGCAGTGCTTGGGACTGAACCTGGAACCCTGTGCATGCTAGGCAGGAATTCTGACTCTGAGCTACATCTCCAACTGTGCATAGCAAATGCTGTTTCTTGGAGAGCTGTTTCCAGGGAGTGTATGAGTGTATAAAGTGTGTCATGCCTGTTTCTTCACTTATCTGCCCTGCACGCCTGCATCATCTGTGGACTCATGCTGTTTCCCATGACTTCACAATGCCATGGGCCACAGTGCTGTAAAGGGAAGCCTGATTTTTGCTCCTTTTGAAATGATTTGAGCAGGAAAGATGCACACATATAACGATGTTGTCAGGTTGACCTCCAGACTTCTTAAGCCAGTTCGCCATGTATGGAGCGCATTAGAGATCCCGGCCTCCACATTCTTGCCAGTGTTCAGTACTGTCAATCTTTGCAGCTGCTGTCGTCTGACAGGAAACACATGGGATGTGAAGTGATAAAGGTTGATTGTTCCTTCTGTGGAGCCATTTCCATTGTCTACTGAACTTTCCTGTCTGGACATGTCTACTCTAACCTTTCTCCACCATTGTGTTGTCTTGCCCTGTTCTAAAAGATTTGCAGAATTTCTCATTTTACATTATATACATTAATTCTTTGGGCCATCTCTTCTAGCTGCCCACTTGTCTTTTCTTTTTAACCTCTCCCTTAAATAGTCCCATTTCTTTTATAGAGTTGAAAATCATGTAAGCACATCTTGGTTATTGCTTTCCCCCTTCAGCTTAAGTACATCTCCTCTTGCCCAAGAGCATCTATATTCTCTAAGATTTCTTTGAATAAATTTAAAGATTTGTTTCTACACATGGAATTTTAATCTGACTGCAGTTTGCATGTAGAGTGAGGCAGAGATCTTCTTTCCTCTCACAGATTGTCAACCGTCTTAAGAATTAATGACCCCATATTCGGTTCTTTCCACCGAAGTTCATAGTTTTTTCCTTTACCATGTATGAGTGCCATCTACATTCTTGGTTCTCTTTCTAGATTATAATGACCTGTTGATTCCATCTTACAGTTTTTAATAATCCAATTTTTTTTTAAAAGATTTATTTATTTATTATGTATACAGCATGTATGACTGCAGGCCAGAAGAGGGCACCAGATCTCATTACAGATGGTTGTGAGCCATCATGTGGTTGCTGGGAATTGAACTCAGGACCTCTGGAAGAGCAGTCAGTGCTCTTAACCACTGAGCCATCTCTCCAGCCCCCAATAATCCAATTTTTATAGTAAGTTTAGAACTACAGAGGTAGTGTAGAAAGTTGCGGTGTGCCTTACACCCAGCTTCTCCTGTTGTGAACTTTCTGCATTCATGTGCCAAACTGCCAAACTGCTCTCGATCTGTGAACTGATTCAGATACAGTGACTCTAACCAAAATCCGTCCCTGTTTCCTCAGTTCTTCCCTCCTGCCCCCTCCCTTTGCTTCCAGGCTGTCATTTGCATCAGCATGCTGCTCTTGGTCTTGATGCTTTCTCAGGCTTGTGTTGACTGACATCCTTAGGGATTTTGAGGTACAGTAGTTAGGCACATTGTAAGATTCTCTGTGTTTGAGTTTGCCTTGTGTTTTTCTCACGAAGGGAATGGAGTTGTGCTTTGGGGGGTCAGTAATAGAGGTCAGCGCCATCCTATGAAATCATAGGAAGGGTGCTCACTGTCAACTTGACGGAGACTGCTGATGCTGACGTTCATCTGGCTCTCAGCTTCTCCACTCTGAAGTTCCTCTCCTTTTCTGCTTTCCATATTATAACCGTGGGCATGTCCAGGTGAAGATCACACTTAACCAGAGGGACATTCTGTTCCCCCCTTTAGGGTGAAATATCTGTGTAAGTTTCTTGGATTCTTGTCTTCTTCTCCTCCATTTATTCACTTGTTCATTGTTGGTATTGACTAGTGTCTGTTTGGCTTGTGTTTGGTGTTATAATCCAGCACTGTTATGTTATTACCCCAGTTGTTACAGCTTTGCCTGTTGGAAGCTCTTTCAGTCCCTTTGAAAAGCCTCCATCCATGTGGATTTGCTGATTTTTTTTAGCATGTCCTTGCTTTCGGCGGCCAAGGGGCACCAGCTCATCATGAGTGTTTCTTGCCCTATTCTTCAAGTAGCCATTTCCCCAAGGAGTCTAGTTTCTTTTGGGTGGAGAACAGTATTAGAAATGGAGACTTGGACAGCTGTTTTGCCTACTGCCTCTGGAGTGTGACTGTCTTAGTTAGGGTTTCTGTTGCTGTAAAGAGACAATATGATCATGGCAACTCTTATAAAGGAAAAACAATTAATTGGGGTGACTTACAGTTTCAGAGGTTTAGTCCATTATCATCATGGCAGAATGTGGTGGTGTGCAGGCAGACCTGGTGCTGGAGATGGAGCTGAGATTCCTACATCTTGACTTGCAGGCAACAGGAAGTGAACTGAGACACTGGGTATGGCTTGAGCATATATGAGACCTCAAAGCCCACCTCCACGGTGACACACTCCCTCCAACAAGACCACACCTCCTAATAGTGCCCCACTCCCTTTGGGGGCCATTTTCATTCAAACCACCACATTCTACATCTTGGAGTCTCCAAGGAATCCAGGCTTCACCTTCACAGCTTCACACAGTGGCCTCCCCAGGCCTCTATTCAGGGACGTCCCTGACACATGCCTGGGCTCAGTGGCTTTCCTTAGTTATGGAGGGAGATTCCATAGCTCCTTTCTTCTGTCTTTAACTTCAGAACCATGTGGCCAAAGCTGCCAAGTTCTACTGATAACTCAGGCTGGAACATGGCTCCCTTGTCCAATTACACCTTCACCATCTCTCTGTGTTCAATAGTTTCCTTCACTGCCTAAGATTGGCTGTACTGAAACTCTGTAGACCAGCCTGGCTTTGAACTCTGAGATCTTTCAATTACATCTTTACTTAAGCCTCAGCCAGACTCTCTGGCCAAGGACAAAAAGCAGCCACATTCTTTACCAAAATATCCCAAGAACGATGTTTAGGCAACATATTAAAATTCTTCTCTGAAACCTCTTGAGCCAGCCCGGCACAGTTCCAGTCACCCTCAGCACCCCTGTCTTCCATGCCCCTACGAGTATGGCCCAGTGAGCAGCATGTAAAGCATTCAACTGCTTTCCTAACCCAAAGTCTCAAAGTCTGAATTCCTTCAAACAAAAATATGGTCAGGCCTATTACAGCAATACCCCAGTCCCTGCTACCAACTTCTGCTTTAATTAGGGTTTCAATTGCTGTGTAGAGACTCCATCACCACAGCAACTCTTATAAAGGAAAACATTTAATTGGGGTGGATTACATTTTCAGAGGTTTAGTCCATTATTATCATGGTGCAAATGGTGGCATGCAGGCAGACATGGTGCTGGAGATGGAGCTGAGATTCCTACATCTTGACTTGCAGGCAACAGGAAGTGAACTGAGACGCTGGGTATGGCTTGAGCTTATATGAGACCTCAAAGCCCACCTCCACAGTGACACACTTCTTCCAACAAGACCTCACCTACTCCAACAAGGCCACACCTCCTAATAGTGCCACTCCCTTTGGGGGTCATTTTCTTTCTAACTATCACAGTGACTTTAGACCCTCTCAGTTAACGAAGTAGAGACATGGATACATATTTACTTACCCATGTCTAAATACCCACAAGGTCATATGAATATTTCTGTATAGGTCAGTTATGATTGTAGTAAGCTAATGTAAGCCCTTGCTTATGTTTCCACTTCTAAACTGGTAAGTAGATAGTTTTAGGCTTTTCTCTTTGCATGTCTGTAGATTCCTTCCTCAGGAGTGGGGTCCCTCCATTCATTTACTTACTCATTCAAGTACAGTTTATGTGAACAGAAGTGTTAGAATTGTTAAGCCATGGGATATGCCTATCCTCAGCTAGAGTTGATCTTACTATTTCTATTACTGTAATACAGTGTGCTTTAAAAAAACATCTCATAGAATCATGCCTTGGCTGAATGTTAGTTTTAATTTTGTAATTTCATTAAATATTATTTGTATAAACATATAATGTGAAATATATTTGTACAGAAATGAATTAAAACCCTTTATAAGTAGAGTTTTAAAAGTGCTAATAACACCAATGCCCATGTGACTGCCACCTACAGTAGGAAATTGGAGACCTTGAAAATACCCGCTTCTTAGCCATACCTCCTGCTGCTCACCATACTGTGTTTATGATTTGCCTAAGTAGTCCTTTGCAGCGTGGTAGAATTTTGTTAACTTTGTAACTTTTCAAATGGAATTGAACCATATTTATTTCTATAGGCTTAAAGTTAGTATTCTGTTGAGAAAAAAATCATATAATTTATAAATATGAAAAAAGTAGATGTAAGTAGTAAGCATTTTAAAATACAGGAGTAAAGTATTTATAATCGTGGGCGGGGGGAGTATAATCTTATAATTAACTATCAGTCACACTTTTATAATGTTTTCTATAATGTTTTTTGACTGTTTTTTGTGTATGTATGATGTGTGTGTGTGTGTGTGTGTGTCTGTCTGTCTGTCTATCTTCATGTGTACATGTGGTTGAGGGCATGTGGGGTGAGCTGACAACCCCAGGGGTCAGTCCTCATCTTCTGTCTTGTTGGAGGCAGGTTCTCTTGTTGACCACTGCCTACTCTAAGCCAACTGACCCTCACAGCTCTGACAATTCCCCTAGCTGTCCTTTCTATCTCCTGCAAGGGCACTCTGGATTTCAGAGGCTTGTGCCACTGTATCTGGCTCTTTTTACCCAGGTTGTGGGGATTCGAACTCAGGTCAGCAGGGTTATGTGGTGAGTGCTTTTGCTCTGAGCCCTCTCTAAGCTCTACCTGTCTACTTTTTATGCCTCTTTACATACTTTCTTTTTTAAGATTTATTTTTGAGTATATATGTATATGTGAACATGACTCTGTGTGCACGTGCGTGTGGGTGCATGTGTCTAAGGAGGCTAGAAAAAAGCATCAGCTCTCCTGAAACTGGTGTAAAAGATGGTCGTGAGCAGCCTGCTATGGGTGCTGGAAGCTGAGTGTGAGTCCTCTCGAAAAGCAGTAAGTGCTCTTAACAGTTGAACCATCTCCCCAGCCTCTTTGTATATTTCTTATGAAAAGAGAAAAACAAGGCAGTCTTTCTATTACCAGTAAACATTTTTTTAAAAGCTACTGATAGTTTGAGTGTAAACCATAGTCATCTTTCCACTGGAATTCTAGCAAGTTCTACTTCCCATGGTTCTCAATAACATTTTTTAAATGATCGGTGGAACATGATAGTGTCTTCCTCACAAAAGACGACACCCACTGTGACAGATCAAAATGAAAATAGACCCTTTTGCACACAGTTTTAGAGCTTTAGGGAGTGTATTACCAACTGTCTGCTGCCTTGGTCTGGCTCAGGCTTCCTGTCCTGGAAGCAGAACACTGCTGTATAGGGGTACACTCTCTGGACCTGCATCCTTTAAGGAGAAGGAGGCCAACTTGGCTGCTGCTGTCATCTCCAACATGCTTTCCCTAACAATAAGTTAAACATAGACAGCACTAAGGAACTATTTGACTGAGCCCACTGCATAATTACATTCCCACTCAACCCAAATTAAATTTATCTTCAATGGCAACTCATCCTTAATTAGATTCTTTCAAATGCCGCCATCCATTATGTATTCCGTGGTTTGCCTTTTCTCTGTGGGTACTGCCCTTCCCTACTACATGCCCCGATGTTACTAATTTCCATGCTGTTGAACATCACTTTCCTTCAGGATTACAATCTCTGTATTTTAGTCATCAAAGGTTTCCTGAACATGATTGTCAAGTTAGTCCTTTTCTCGTGTGTCTGTTGGATTTAATACTTTAGAGTGGCGTTTTGTGTAAGGTATGAGGTATGTTTCTAGATGAATTTTCTCTACAGTTACCCTGTGGTTCCATTTTGACTTCAGAAGAGTGGCTGTTTCCCTTTGCTGGCAGTGCCAGTGTCTGGGGCCTTCATTACAGTGTGAAATCGTGGTGGTGAGAGTGAGTCCACTGGCTTAGGTTCTGGATCTCAAGGGGATCATGTCAACATTGCCTCTTCGTCTTCTTAGACCTGTTTATTTTCCTGTGCAGTACCTCCTCCCCCATCTTTCCATCAAGAAGGTAGTGCCATTAACACTGCAGCCCACAGAGCCCAGGCTCTTTAATGGTTCCATGAGTTCTCTGGATAACAGTCCCCAATTTGGCAGTAGTGATAATCTTATCAAAGGCTGATGTTTCTCTCTCTCTCTTCGTGACTCCCCATGGTCTTTAGTGAGCATAGCAGAGGCTAAAGCCACCCATCAGCCTGGGTCTGCTTGTTCAGAATGGGCAATCACACCATAATCTTCAGTCCTTCCAGCCCCTGGTTGCTGTAAGCAGAAGTTTCTGTCCCACCAGCAACTCCCAAGTACCCGGACGGACAGCTGCTTCCCAAATAATATTACTTATAAATATTCTGCCAGTAGCTCAGGCTTATTACTAACTAGCTCTTACATTTCAGTTAGCCCATAATTCTTACCTATGTTTAGCCATGTGGCTTGGTAGCATTTCTCAGTAGGACATTCTCATCTTGATTCCTGGCTGGCATCTGCCAGACTCCACCTTCTCTCTTCCCTCCCTTAGTTTGGTTGTCTCATCCATACTTCCGGCCTGGCTTTATTATCAACAATGAGAGGAGCACATGTTCACAGGGAATAGAAGGACATCCCACAGCAGGTTGCCTTGGCAGTGTCATTGGCCTTTAAAGAAGATTCATTGGAACATTTTTATTTTAAAGATCCAGTTTGTCAATTTTGTGCCATCCATATGTTGATGAGTATTGGACAGATTCAGGGAGCTGATCTTGGGGATCAAGACAGATGAGACACCAACCTCAGGAATCCAGCTTTGATCTGTGCATGGAGAGGTTAGAGGACAATCTCTGGTGTCTTCCTTCCACCTCGATGAGGGGTCAGATTTGGGTATTGGTGGTGGCTGATAAGTGAAGAGAGCTGTACTTTGTTCTCTTCTGAACCTTCAGACCAGAAGGCCTGCACACCCTTTGTTATGGTAAAAGGGTTGCCTTTTATTCCTAGTTTACAAATGGCATTTTTTCCTGACAATTAAAGAATTATTAGCCTTTGATTTTATCAGGGGTTTGTTTATACATCTTAATGAACATATGATTAGTTTATAGGAAATTAATTAGTTTTTAAATGTTAAACCAGATTGCTTCTTAGGAAGAAACTCAAATTTGTCACTGTTTATTACTCTTTTTAATGTAGTGAATTTGGTTTGCTTGTATTTTGTTTTAAGGGGGAGGTTTAGCTTATAATTTCCTTTTCACATTGTTTGTGGCTGTTGAGTTTATTGTTTATTTACCTTTTTTTTTTTTGAAACAAGGTCTCATTTTGTAGTTCTGACTTTCTGGAAATTTTTATGTAGATCAGGCTGATCTTGAACTCAGAGATCTGCCTGCTTCTGAGGCTGGAGTAAAAGGCATGTGCTACCACTCCTAGTGAATGCTTCTTTTAAAACAAAACAAAAATAAAAGACAAACTATCCCCCAGGCTCTCCATTTGCAGCACAAGCTGGCTTTAAGATCTTTGCCTCAGCAGTTCCAGTGTTAACACACTCTGCCTGACCTGTTCTCTCTCTTTTAAAAACCCATTTGCACAACATGGCGCAATGTGATAATTCTCCTTTCTTCTTTTTCTATAGAAAGGTTTGTGACAGATTGAAGTTTCCTCTCCTAGAATAGAACCTGCCTGATAGGCTACTAGACCTGGAAATCTTTTTATAAGACTTTCTGTATTATTTAGCTTAAAGACTTTAAGAATATCATAGCTTTCTATTTCTTCTTGGGGCCATTTGATCAAAAATTTCAAACTTTTGGGGTTAAAATTACACATACTAACACTACTTCATGCCTGTGTTTTCTGTGTTAATGGTTTTGATCTGGTGTCTGTTTTTACTCTTTTGATCACAGCTCCATTTTGTCAGTTTGAGCAGGTCTTAGTCCTTCTGTTCTTGTTTTCTTTTATTTTTAAATGTGTGTGAGGTGTGTGTGTGTGTGTGTGTGTGTGTGTGTGTGTGTATGTGTGTGTAGGTGTGTGTACATGTGTGTGAATGTATATGTGTTTGTATGTGCATGTGTATATATGTGAGTGCGTGTGTGTGTGTGTGTGTGTGTGTGTGTGTGTGTGTGAGTGTGTGTGTGTGGACAGTGTTTGAGAGCTGGCTCTTTTCTCCCGCTGTGGGCTCTGCTGCTGGAACTGCACTGGTCAGGCTTGCACAGCAAGTATTTCGCCCACTGGGCCGTTTTACCAGGTCCCATCATGTTCTCATTTCATTAAGTTTTTAGGTCATTTAGAATTATTTTAAATAGGTTATTTAGAATTTTTTTAAAAAAAGGCTTTTTTCCAGTTGTCTTTCTGTTACTGACTTCTTCTACTTTGTGGTCAGAAAGCTGAATTCACATGATTTTAATCCTAGGGAATTTTTTTTAACTTTATGTTCAGTTTCAATAAGTATAGGGTATGCTTTCAGCAATCGGCATAGCGCTGTATGTTTCTGTTAGCCCTGGCTTACTAAGCCTTTCCAGTATCCTCGACAGGCACACTTCAGAGATACTGTGGATTTGGTCTCAAACCATTGCATTATAGCAAATATGTCAATTTTATGAGTCATTTTTCTGTTTTCCATTGCTTCTGGATGTAACACAGTAACACACTACATTTGCAATGTCCACACCGGGTGGTGAGTTTCAATTGTCAGAATCGTCAGCCTGACACAACCTTGACTCACCTGGGATCATGTTCTTAATGGGGAATTATCTTGATCAGGTAGGTTGGCCTGTGGGCATGTCTGTGAGGCTTGTGGGATTGCCATGATATGATAATGGGAGCGGGCAGACCTACCCATTGTGGGCGGTGCCATTCCCTGGGTTTGCATTTGTTTCTCCTCTCTTGATGTGGATGTGACCAGCTGCTTCAGGGTCCTGCCTCGACTTCCCTGCTGTGATGGACTAGAACCTGGAATCGTGAGATCAAACAAACCCTTTCTGCACGAAGCTGCCCTTTGTCGGGGTGTTGTGTCACAGCACCAGAAATAAAACCAGGATGCACCTTATTTGAAAAACATTTTGTTGTTCAAAAATATGAAGTCTTGGAGAGTCAGCGTTTCTGTCGGTGATGGCTGGAGACTGGTGAAGGTGGTAGTTTCTTAAAATAAGGAAGACAGTGGGGAGACTTGCATAGTTTACTCTTACACACACACACACACACACACACACACACACACACACACACCCCTCTTTGTTGCAGTCAGTGCTCTGCTGTCATGCCATCTGAGTTCATGTCACACTTGAAGTCTTTGATTGTCAATTGACCACTGTTTACGGCATTGGCATCTGCCTCCTGTTTTACTCGGTTTTGAACTCGTCCTGACCTCCTTTACTGCCAGTATGGTTTTCTGTCAGCAGTGTGTGCCCTCTTTGGAGGAGTACTGGCTAGCTGATATTCAGGTTATATGTCATAGGTCAGTCTGGTTAGGAAATCTCGTTAAATTTATTTCTATCACGAAAATCATGATGCTTTTATCCTTAAAGCAGTAGATTGAATTTATTGAGGATACTGGACACATTGTGAGCTTCCCCACTAAAAGCAGCTATTTGAGATCATGAAAAATAGATGTTATTTGTTCTTCCAGTGTCATGAAAATACTGTGTGTGATGGTTTGAATATGTATGGCCCCCATAGACTTGTGTTTGAATGCTTTGCATCTAGTGAGTGACACTATTAGGAGGTGTTGCCCTGTTGGAGTAGGTGTGACCTTGTTTGAGGAAGTGTGTCACTGTGGGGGCTTTGAGGTCTCATATATGCTCAAGCTACACCCAGTGTGGGACAGTTTACTTCCTGCTGGCTCTGGATCAAAATGTAGAACTCTCAACTACTTCTCCAGCATCATGTCTGCCTGCATGCTACTATGCTTCCTGCCATGATGATAATGGACTAAACCTCTGAACTGTAAGCCAGCCCCAATTAAATATTTTCCTTTATATGTATTACTGTGGTCATGGTGTCTCTTCACAGTAAGAGAAACTCTAAGACACTATGTTACTGTCCATTTAAAACAAACCAGTCCTCAAGGACTGGTCAGGTGTGCTATAGCACACTGAAGTCCTAGAACTTGGGAAGCTGAGGCAGGAAGAGCATGACTTTGAGGCCAACCTGGGCTACATAGCAAGATCCTGTCTCAAAAATAAGCCAGACCGGCAAGGGTTACATAGTGAGACCTTGTCCAAAATAAAACATTAAAAAAAAAAAGAAATAAAAATAAACCAAACTAAACCCCAAAGCCACATGTAACAACTTTTCCCCTTGATGGTGGATTTCATTGTGGAAAATCAAGTCTCAACTTGGGTGCACTTTTCTTCTGGTAGCTTTCAGGGGGGCATACACTGCATTTGACTGCATCATGTTTCCAATTTTCAGTTTGCTTCCATAGCAGAGTAAGGTTTCCAGGCATGTAACTGCGTGCTGGCTGGTCTCTGTGGTGGGGAAAAAGGCATCTGGGAGACCTCTGTGTTGGCATTACTCTTCTAATTACTATTTGTTGCTTCCTTGTACTCATTCTAAATCTTTGCTCTGTTTCGGTCAGTAGGATATGTGGCTCTGTATAGCTGTGATTGTGCGAAGTGTTGCTTTCCCAAGCATACACGAGAGTAAGCATTATGAGTGGATGTTATCTGAAGAGTGCTGACAAGCACTTGCACAGCCTGGGGGATTTGTTTGGCTCTGTGGGAAGGAGGCTAATCGCTCACATGCCTTTGATCAGGGAACCACCTTCCTCTTGTTGGGAAGGGTGTCCTCTTTTATGAAGCACACAGGTTCATTAAGCAACATATGTAGAACCTGAAGGAAGGTACAGCTACCTTGTCAGCCAGATGAGCCCAGGCTGGACTGCTGATTAGAGGGTGGGCAGCTTGTGCAGCCATGGCTTCCATACTTTGTATACCCTCATGTAACAATGATAGGACTAACTTTCTACATTATTGATACTACTGTCACAACTTTCATTTTTATTATTATAATGGTTACTACACATTATACAAATTACTAGGATTCACTGATTTTTTTCGACACAGGCATGCATCATACATGGATCCACTCTGCTTCCCCTTGTTGCAGATTCGGCTGCAGAATCTACTCTTCTTTGCTAGTGTTAAATTCCCAGTGAAAGCAGCTTGTGGATCTTGTGAGAGACCTCCGGGGACTCTCCAGACACAACAGACCACACCCTAAGAAGCAAGAATTGATCTAGTTTCCCGTGTGATTTCCTCACAGGCATGAATTGGAAAGTGGCCATTCTTGCCTCCTCAGCAGGTTCCTGTTTAGGAGAAAATGCTGTAGTAAGTTCCTTTTAAAGAGAAGAGTTGGGGAGTTGGTTTAGCGGGTAATGTGGTTGCCAGTCAAGGCCGAGGGCTTGGATTTGAACCCCTAGAACCCATGTAAAGCTAGGTGCAGTAATGAGTAGCTAATCCAGTGCTTCTATGGTTAGATGGGAGTGGGAGGCAGGTGAGTCCCCAGAAGCTTGAGGGTGAAGTAACCCGGCTTACACAGTTTAAACAAGAGATTTTGTCTCAAATAAGGTGGAAGGCCAGAATGGACACCCAAATTTGTCTTCTGATCTCTACATATGCGCCATGGTATACAGCCATGTGCATTCACACACACAAATATGCACACATATCATACACATACAAAGGATCAATAAAGAGCACCAACTGAATGAAGTTAACCATTCCAAGTGAATAAAAGAGGTACCTTGGTAGACTGTTTTTATAGTCAAGTTTTAGGTACACTGTTCGCACATATAATGCTTACCTGATCAGCAAACCCCAAGATTTTATTTGGTCATAGCCTTAATTATTACAAAGTAATCTTTTTCTTTCTCTTTGTAAAATATATCAGCACAATTCAGAATGTGTGAAGTTGGCACGTTTGCTTTGTTCCTTCTTGACAAATTAGGGATTTAAAGGAATTGGAAAGACTGTGCTCGTCAATACCTGGAGAGAATTTTATTCATCTCCCCACCTTTGAGACAGGTCTCTGGCCGCAAATTCAAACTGCCTCCCAAGTGGTGGGATTAAAGGCCCCTCCACACCTGCATAACACAGATGTCTCTTACACTGAATTTTCATGACCCGATTTGGATGTAGTGAGATGGCTGGTTTTAATACGGAGGCATCTGGCTTCGCGGACCGCTTTCATTCAAACTGAATCCCCAAACTTCAGTGTCCTTCTAGAAAGCATCCTCACTGCCTAACTGATCTGAAACAGCACCTTATTCTTTATTCAGCTCAATGTAGCCTTAGCTTTCCCAGCCACACTTTTGGTCTTTTGAGAAGAAAGAGTGCATTCCCAGGTAGCTATGAGTTCTCTTGAAAGCAGAATTTCATCTGTTTAGAGAAGAGTTGAGTGTGGGCAGAAAGGCTGGGAAGCATCGACTTGTCTGTTTTTAGGTGTAAATCACCGATTTGTTATTTTTAACACAAATAAGACATTTTTACAGCTTAGATATTTATTTTTTAAATGCATGTATGGAAGTACCTTAGTTTTTACTACTCAACAGTATCTTTCCCTGATGACAATGGGTCTTGATCTCTTTCGGATGACAGGAAGTGTCTTAGGAACTCACTTTGTGCATAGCTGACTAATAGGTATTTCTTGGGGACATAGTGAAGGATGTTTCAGGACAATCCTGAAGAGAGAAGCTTTAAAGATGGTCCCATCCCCTGCACTCTGCCAGAAGGTTTTCTTGCACTTGATACTTATTAATAAGCTTTCGAGGATTTTTGTTTTCAAAAATACATGATACAGCTCCACTTCCTACTTTATCTGGTTTAACTATGTTTAATTTTAATTAGCAGTAAGCTTCAAAATAGATTGAAAAAGCCCTATCATGCCATAAATAGCAAATATGATGTTTTAGCTTGTGTATTAGTTACTTTCTATTGCTCTAATAAAACACCGTGACCAAAGCAACTTATAGAAGACAAAGTTTATTTGGGCTTGTGGCTAGAGAGGGGCCAGGGTCCATCATGGCAGGGAATCATAGTAGCAGGTAACAGGCATGGCTGCAGGAACAAGAAGCTGAGAGCTCACGTTTCAACCACTAACATGAAGCAGAGAGAGCAGCTGGAAATGGTGGGGAGTTTTTAGACTCAGGAAGACTGCCTCCAGTGACGTTCTTCCACCAACAAAACCAAACCTCCGAAACATCCCCAAACAGTGCTACCAACTGATGATCAGGCATTCAAGTGTGTGGGGCCTATGAAGGACTTTCTCATTCAAACCCCATAACGTCTATACCCAACTTACTCCATCCCCGCTGGCTCAGTAACTGGTTGGCTATGATGTCAATGATTAAAGGGTGGCTATTGACCATAGACTGTACGTTTTGGAAGTCATTTTTACTTTTCTATGCCTGTATCTTTTGTGGGAACACTGCTGAAAACAAAAATCCAAGTTCTGTCCTGCTTGCTCTGGTGGTAATGGAATACTTTGTGCAAAGCCACAGTCTACTGACTTGGAGTTAATTACAAACAGGAGCCTCTTCAAGCGTAGAGATAGCTCCTAAACACAAAAGTTCTGGGTGAGTGTATGCACTTGCTTTCTGGTAACTCACCCTGATTTTATAGACTCCCAGGTAATTGAACGAATTGCCTATTATTGTTATTAACCAAGCTGCAATATTGGGATTATTTAAGTTGTTCTGCATATTTAAAAATCTCAGTGTGCCAAATGCTTTAATGTTGTTTGAAGTTGAGGGATAGTGTAATGAGAATGTTTCTGTTGAGTTCAAGGATTTTAGTCATATAGGCACTTTTGGAAATAAACCATGCTTTAAATGAGAAAAATTGAGGCCCATTAGGAACGGCACTAAATAGTGCTGATTATTTTACCTTTAAGAAAGTGGAAAATTTACTTGGTGTCCCATTTTATTAATACCATAAAATTTAACAGTGTTGTTCTGGGCGTTGATATGCGTTCTTTAGTGGTTATTAGCCCCAGGTTATAGTGAAATGGTTTGGTTCACTGCCTGTCCATATTGGGTAGAATGCAAATATCCAAACTAAGAAAAAAGCAAATCCATAATTGTTCCTGTTTGCCAAGTCTTTTGCTAAATACTTTCTGAACGTTTCGGTTGCTTCTCGTGTCCAGGGTGGCTGAACACAGAGGACACCCTTTTTCTCATTTAGCGTAGGCTTATAGCTTCCCCAGACTCGAGCTAGTAATGAAGCTATGAGGGATATGACAAGAATGATGGCATTAAATTTCTCTAGACTACCAGTAAATGTTTCCACCCTGATGTCAGGAATGTGGAGCATCTGGAATCTGCAAGCGGAGTGAACCGTTCACTGCAGGGACACTTTCATCAAACTCTGAGCCATTTATTCTCCGGGGAGCCACTACTGTCTTGTACAGAATGCTGTATTTTTACAGAAGCAGCTTCCTGGAGCTGGAATAGTCCTCCTCATGCTTCTGCCTTTTCTAGCATTTTTTTTTTTTTGAGCTCTGTCATTGTTTTGAGAGTCAGTGCTACGTTTTAGCATTAAATTCATTTCTTTTGGGTTAGTTAGCAGTAAGTTATAGTTGACCAAATATGGTGAAAAGCAGTAGGAAAGGGATTATTCTAAATAATTTATAGTTTAGATGAGGAGGCTGCGGTCTATGCTTTGTCGTCTTTTCCCTCCGATTTTCAGAGCATCTGTGATATGTACAATGACACCTTTTATATTGGCTATGGCCTAGATTTCTTTTCTTAACAAGCACTATAGAGGTCTAGGGAGATGGTTCTGGCAGTAATGTGCCCGCCACGCAAGAATGAGGGTCTGAGTTTGGATCCTCAGCTCACCTAATAGCAGGGTGGCACAAATCTGTAATCCTAGTGTTGGGGAGATGGAGACAGCCAGACCTCTGGAACTTTCTAGCCAGCCATTTTAGCCAAACAGTGAGCTACACATTCAGCGAGAGACTCTGTCTTAAAAAATTAGGTGGGTTGAGGAAGACACCGGATTGATGTCCACTGTTGGCTGCCACAGGCGTGTGTGCACCCATAAGTGTACAAACACACACATAAGCCACACACACAGAGCAATAGAGAGGGAATGAGAAGGAATGTTAGCTATTCTGTTTCTGGGTTTGTGTGCTTAGTATGTGTGCGCTGGGGACCAGAGTTCACCCTGAGGTGTCATCCTCAGGTGTCATTTCTCAGTGTTGTCTACTTTTTTCCTGTTTAAAGACAGACTTGCTCACCGGTCTGGCGCTTGCTTATGGGCTAGGCTGGCCGGCTGGCCAGTGAGCTCCAAGGGGTCCACCTATATTGGCCTCTGCAGCCTTGAGATTTCAAATGTGTGGCATCAACAGTATATATTTTTGTTTTATATGGATTCGGGGGATCAAACTCAAGTCATCACCGGCTAAGTTATCTTCCCAGTCCACACCTTTGTTTGTTTCTTGAGACAGTCACTCATGTAGCCAAAGCTAGCCTTGAACTCCTGTTCATCCTGCCTCCACTTCCTGAGTGAGGCGTTACAGGCACGCACTAACACGACCAGCCTCTGTTAGTTTAAAAATTATTTGAAATCAAGATTTAAGAATAAAATAACTATGTCGGTATTCATTACATAGAACCCATCAAGCTACATCTTTGCTTCATACTCCCCGTTGTTCAAGGTGTAGGTTTACCAGTGGGGTAGACTGTATGTGTGCCAACTGCCCTTTATTTTGAAGACTCATTACTACAGAATCATGTTCTCTGTCCCCAACTACACCCTGCTCCCTACTCCCAGACACCTTCCAAGCATCCCTGTCTCCTTTGAACCCAGACACTTTTCTCTTGGATTCTTGTGGTTCCCTCCCCACATACAGACTTGAGGCTAACTGCATTGCATTTTTCATGTCTGCTCCTCACTTTGCTCAGGCCTCCTGTGCATATTACATGTTGGTTATTACTTTCATCCAGGCATCTAGTCTACATAAGCAGAAATGAATCACCTCCATGCAAGATGTGCTCGTGAAATCCCAGCTCGCATGTTTTGCTGTGTAATTTCTTTGGGGTTTCCAGACCACTAGCCCTCTGGAAGTCAGTCTTTCCTTTCTGCTTTGCTTGTGGGTTGCTTTGATGTAGAACAGATGGCTTGTCCTGACTTTATAGTCATCTTGATGAAAAGGTGGCTCCTGGTCATTAGACAAGCATGGCAGCTGGGCAGTTTTCCTCTGGCATTCTCCCCTGTTCTTGTCTTCCCATTCCCACCTTAGTGGTGGAGAAGATTATTTTAATAATAGAGATGAATTTGTACAGTTGTTCTACCAAATGACTCTTTGTCATTCATGGTTCGACATCACCATCACCATTTTGTGATTCGGTTGGTAAAATTGTTTGGTTGGGTAAATTGTTTTTCCCCTTAATGTGCATGTGTGTGTGTAGATGGATTTTTCTAGACTGCCAGCTCACAAAAAAAAAAGACATGGAGATTTATTATTAATTATGAAAGTTCGGCCTATAGCTTAGGCTTGTCCACTAGCTCTTATGACTTAATCTATTTATATTAAGCTACATTTTTGCCTTGTGGCTTTTTACCTCTCTTCCATCTTGTGCCTCCTATTTCCTCTCTGTGTCCTTTGGCATCCCTCCCACGCCTAGATTCATCTCCTTTTCTCTCTATGCCTGGAAGTCCCACCTAACTTTTTCCTGCCTAGCTGTTGGCCATTCAGCTCTTTATTAAACCAATCAGAAGGCTCCTTGTCTCCTTGTCAAAGACACATCTTCACAGTGTACAAAAAGATTATTCCACAACATGTGTGTGTATGGTAAATGTGAGTGTGTGTGTGTGTGTGTGTGTGTGTGTGTGTGTGTGTGTACACCAGAAGAAAACCCCAGGAGTCATCCCCAAGCAGGCTCTCTGCTTCTTTTGATCAAGGCTTTCTCACTGGCCTGAAGTTCACCAGTTAGTCTAGATGAGCTGGCTGGTCAGTGAGCCCAGGGATCCACCTGTCTCCAGCTCCCTAGCCAGCACTGGATTTACAAAGGCAGGCTCCCACACTCAGCATTTGTAAGTAGGCTCTGGGGATCAAACTCATAAGCACTTTACTGACTGAGCCATTCCTCTAGCCTCTTGTATAAGTTCCTGGTTGATGTTGATGTTGTATCCTTATGTGAAAGATAGTCTTGTTATGGTTCAAATCCCAAGTACTTTCCTAAAATTAATATAGTTTTTGAAATGGAAGATGAAAAAAAATCAACACTTTGAAACAGTAAATAAGAAACTTGAAGTGGGAATTTTCTACAGTTTTCTTATGAATATATTAAGTATATTAAGAATTTTTAGAAAAATTGCTGAGAAAACTAAACCTAAAATCCTCCAACCGAGATCTATTAAAATAATTCTCCTTGAGATGAGTTATATTGCTATTTTCAACATTTCTGAAGATAGCCAGGATTATCTAAGTATCAGTTTGCCCCACAGAATGGGGATGCCACTGTTCATGCTCATGAAGCAATGATCCTATGTCCAGTGAGCTGCTCTCCGCCATCTCTATGGAAGTCAGTTGTGTAGAGCCAGGAGTATCGCATCATTTGAATGGACATTTGTTTGTCTGTTGGATGTGTTCTGAGCTGGACAGAAGCTGTCTAGCCCTGTGCTTTGCTGACCCCGTAGACATCTGTCAATCCAGTCTGGCTGAAAGATGATCATCTCGATCTTGAAATTAAGCAGTTTTGAGACCCTTTGACATGTTCGTCCTTTTCCCTCGTGCGTTGCACTGTGTAAATGTAACCTGACTGGACTCAAGGTGTGATCAGATTTGACTTCCCGACTTTTTCATCTCTCATTCTTTACCAGATACACAGTGACCACTGCCTGTTTGGTTTTGTGTTTAAGATTTATTTTATTTTATATTATGGGTTTATGTTTCTGTCTGTGTGTGGTTTTGTACATCGGAGTATGGGTGCCCATAGAGTTCAGAAAAGGATGTTGGATTCCCTGGAGCTGCAGTTACAAGGATGAAAATATAGATGCTCAGAGATCCCATCTAGATGGCTCAGTTGCAGAGTTAGTATTTTATTTGGTAACAGAGTTTAGGTATGCCACTCTACACACCGCCTCTGAAATGGGGTTCCCCTTCTATGAGGTTCTCTTCTCCCTACTTCAGCACCCTATAGTTAATGCCTGTCCTTCCCAGTGGTCTCACACAGTCACTGTGTCCTTAGGGAAGCTGTTCCTGAAATGATTTACATTGCACTGTCCCGTCTTCCTGCCACAGGCCCCGCTTTATTGTGCCCATCAAAGTCACAGCATTTGTGACAGTGTCTGGCTCTTGTGCTGCCTGGGAGACAGCTTTGTTCTTTTCCCTTCCCATCAGTGTACCCCAGTCCCTCCACGGTGCCTGATGTAGCGAGCGTCATTATTTAGAGTGAGGTCAGGAGAGAGCTAGAGCCGCTATTCTCAACCTGTGGGTCGCGACCCCCTTGGCAAATTGCTATCTTCAAAAATATTTACATTACAATTCATTACAGTAGCAAGCTTACAGTTAGGAAGTAGGAATGAAATCATTTTATGATTGGGGCTCACCACAAGATGAGGAACTGTACTGTAGTGTGAGGGGATCAGGAAGCTAGCCAGATGCCTAGATGCACCCCTTAAATCTCTGGTATGTCATGCTGCACCTGGAGTGGTGTAGAGGTGTCACCCAAGAGGGGAGCTTAGGTGTAGGCATGTCCCAAGGCTTGCTTTGTCTTTTGGGTAGTCTTGAGCCTGAAGGGAGGGACTGTGACAGCTACCGGGGAGCTGGTGTCAGGTAGTTAAAGCCTCAGGGTGGATCGAGTGCTGTCTTCTGTGGCTGGAACAGAACTCCTGAGAAGGCTCTGAGCTGTGCTCTGGAGAAAAACTAGGTCAGACTGTTGCTCAGAATTTCAGTTTTAAAATGATAATATCTGTCTTATAATACACACAGGAAAAATGGCAGTCGTTGCCTCAGCTCCTAGTCTCTCTTCCTCTCTTCCTTAGATAACCATGGGCATCAGGTCCACGTAGATCCTGCAGGTGGCCCTCTGTCACTTAGGACTGCAGTGACTTTGGGATGGAGGTGGATTTCTCCATCCAAGGGGCTGCCAGCTTTATATGACTATCTTGCCAATAATATATATCAATTTATACCTTCTGGGTATAAATTGGTTAGACCACTCTGTCTAACCTTTTGAAACTATAGCCATTCTCTGCTGGCCTTACTTTCAGCAGATGACGGTGCTGGCTAGTTGACTGAAAATGTTGTCACAAACACAAAGGAATGACCATGGTGTCTCCTCCAAATACGCTGTCTTATGTGCTGTCACCTCTGGAGAGCAGACAGCTGCAGACAGCCAGCCCTACCTAGTTTTCCTTTCTCCTGTGTATGGACCCTGTGCCTGGATCTATCTAGATACACTCACTGGGTGCAAAAGCTGTAGTAGATTTTTCCTGCTGTGCCATCTCGTTGCTATTAGTATACACATGTGCTGACTTGATCATTCATAGGATAGTCATAGAATAGTGACTGGATATTGAATGTAGGACCTCACATATTCCAGACAAGGGCTCGACCTCCACGCTCCATCCCCACCCTTCTTCCCCTTTGATTTTGAGACCAGTCTCTGGCCCTGAATTCACTCCATACTGCACGCTGATCCTGAACTTCTGATCAGCTTCCTTCAGCCCCCTGAGCAGCTGAGATTACAGGTCTGTGCTACTAGGCCTGGATCTTATTTGTCTTAAAAAACAAAACAAAACAAAAACTATGAACAAACCTGTATCCACTTAGAAGTAACAGTCTTCTTTTGTGCTAAAACGTCTAAGGGCTGTTTGTGTTTACTGCCTCGGCCATGTTTCTTCCTGATTTTAGCCTCCTTCCTTCGGTCTGCTCTGTCAGTTCAACCCAGAGGCCAGTGTTCAGCCTTCTTGTCTCTGTGTTTATAGGGTAGATTGTTGACTCTTCCTAGACTTGTTTTTTGGGTTCCAACCCCTGGTCCTCCTCTCTGAGTGGCTGAGCGTCCCGTCCCCGCTTCTTTCTCGGCTTGCATCTTGGGGAGGTGGGCTGCTTTTGTGCCTTCAGCCTGATACCCTCGGGAGTATTACCCAGGACTGTGGGCTTAGATGCCTTTTTGTCCCAAGTGTGACTCTTTAACCCATTCTGCCCGTTGCTCTCCTGATGTCTGCGTCCACTGCGTGTCTGCCTGCTGCCTGGGCTATTTCCAGTTCAGCGCGTCCAGACCTGAGCAGCCCCCGTGTCCTCAGTGGCGGCTTCTGAAGCCCTTGGAGCGCCCTTCTCCTCCCCCTTGCATCCTCTCCCTGCCTCTGCTTCTGTCAGGCAAGTCTTGGTCCGCTTTGCTGTTTTCCCCAGGTCTGTGGGGGTGCACGCTCATAACCCCGGCACTCTGAAGATGGAGACAGGCAGGCCAGTTACGAGTTTCAAGGCCAGCTTGGGCCATATACTGGCACCATGTCTTTTTTAAAAAGTCCTCTGATATATTCTAGTGGTTAATTAACTTAAAATGTTGAAAGATCTTATTAACCAAGGTGATGACACTTGGTGAGTGTGTTGCAACTTCCTGCGAAACACTCGCTCATCATAATTATGATTTTTTTTTTTTTTTTTTGGTTTTTCGAGACAGGGTTTCTCTGTGTAGCTTTGCGCCTTTCCTGGAACTCACTCTGTAGACCAGGCTGGCCTCGAACTCACAGAGATCCGCCTGGCTCTGCCTCCCGAGTGCTGGGATTAAAGGCGTGCGCCACCACCGCCCGGCCAGAATTATGATTTTTATGAACTAGGTCAGTATTCCTACTTTCCCCAGCCTCTGTGATGTAAAGGTAGGAGGATTAGGGAACAACACGTTTCTATTTTCACAGTACTACTGTTCTAAACATTGATGGTTCGTGATTTAAACGTGTCCATTCAGTGTTGAATGACCATCAGTTGACTTGGACCTGTGTGTTCAGTGCTGACTGGCCTCTGTCAGCTGCGCTGCCCAGATTATGACAAACCTCAACCTGATTTTGAACCAGAGGTTGTTGCCTAGACAAGTAAGTCTTTTATCTTTAAGGATAATGACGGATATTGGCATTTTATCGAACATTGCTGCAGGGAAGATAGTCACAGCATATTTAAGTCCAGTCCAACAGTTCAGTGGCTGAAACCATATAGTTTTTAATCGTCAAGGAAAAGAGGCAGGTTTAAATCATGGCTAATGAAGCCACTGCCAACACATTTAAATCTAATCATATAAGTAAACAAAGACTGTGGCCCACAGGGGATGGCTCAGTGCCTTGGCTCACAGAATGATCTATTTGATGTTGTACCGAGAGTGTTCTCATTAGTATATTGGAATTTGCCATATACAATGCTCTGGAAAAGAGGGAATAGGTTGCAAGATTTCATTAGCAAACAGCAGGAGCCAGTGACCTGTTTAAAATCTTGGTGTCTATCTGCAGTCAACCCAGTTATTCTGAACACCTTCCATAGCTCATGGCATTTTCTGTGGTGTTTCCCATGTTTAGGAATTGTTATTAATTACTTTGGCAGTGCTGACAGTCAAACGCAGAGCGTCACAAATGCTAGGCGGTGCTTTGTCAATGCAGTACAATCCCAGCTTCTGTTTCTTGTGTTAATGTGAGGAAACCATGATCTTTCTTCCTTCATAGCTCCCAGACATTGGTGAATAAGTTTAAATCAGATGTTATTTTGATAGGGAAGAGTTGTATAAATGTTCTCTAAGAATCACAATCAATATAAGATCTGTATGTCTATCTATATGTGTACATACACATCATAAGAAAAAAATCACAGGTATCAATTCCCTCCGTTGTAGAAGCCAAGAAGTCCCTTGGGCCACTGTCTGCATCCTGGAAACCCAGGGGACCCAGCTGTGATTAATCAAGGCTTGAGAAGGAGGAGCCAGTAGTGTAGGTCACTGTCTGACTGTTACGGCCCGAGAACGAGTACTGTGATGAGGATTGGGGTGCACTGGAGTTTGAAGTTCAAAGAGCTGGGAGCTGTTGTGTTTGCCGTGTGAACATGAGAAGGTGGCTTTACCAGTTCAGACAGAAAGGGAATTGGCTCTCCCTCTGTGCATGGTGCCTGAACATGTGGTTGGGGATGGGAGGTTCATCTGTAGTCATTCTCTGATTCAAATGTGTATTTCTCCCAAGAGTACCCCCATGGGCACACCCAGAACTTCTATGGTTCTATGAGTGATTGGGGACCCCTGTTGTCCAGTCAAGGTGACATGTAAAATTCAGTCATTGAGACCGTGTTCATTGTTTGTTTAATTTAGAATGTAGGCTTAGTTCATTTCCCCCAACTGAGATGCTGAGTTCAGGGTTTGCATGCTGTTAGAAATAGGCAAGCAGGGCCCTGGAGATGGTTCACTTGACATAGTAACTGATGGCCTGAATTCAGTCCCAGGACCCATGTGGTGGAAGGCAAGAACCAACTCCTCCACACAGGCACTGTGGCTCTCTGTTTCTCTGCTTGGTCTTGGTCTCTCTCTCTCTCTCTCCCTCCCTCTCCCTCTCCCTCTCCCTCTCCCTCTCTCTCCTCTCTCTCTCTCTCTCCCTCCTCTCTCCCTTCCTCCCCCCCTCCCTCCCTCTCTCCCTCCCTCCCTCTCTCTCTCTCTCCCTCTCTCTCCTCTCTCTCCTCTCTCTCCTCTTCTCTGCTCTCCTCTCTCTCTCCTTCCCCTTTCTCAAGCATGATAAGCAAATGTAATACAAACTGACAAACATTGTCAATTCAAGCCTTTGATTTAATAGGCTTTCTCTTTCAAATAAAGCCTCAATTTAATAAAGCCTCAATTTTTACTCATCAATAACTTTAATTGTATCCCAGTGTGAAGCAGCAGAAAGCCACACCCCCCAAAAAGCAGAAAGGCAGCTCCTTCCCCAGAGAAGAGACACTCACAATCAGATCAGTCTGTAGATGAATCCAGTTAACATTTAACTACCCCTCAGCCTCAGCTGCAGATTTCATTGTCTGCTCTGTGGAAATTGATGAGACCTTGATGTACTTTTCCTTTGCTGCTGTCAATGATAAGTTTTGTCAGTAGAGGGCGCTGGCAGGACACTGCAGCAGCAGGAGGCTGGCCTTGATCTGTGGTTTTCATTTGCTGAGTTTTGCTTCTGTCCTGGGCTTCTTAACGGCCCATGTGGGAGTCTCCAGTGGCACTTACCCACTTTGAGTTTTAGCTACACGCCCACAAAGAGATTATTAGCGAGCCTTATAGACATGCTGGCTTGGCTTCTTGGGCTCTGTGTACCTGTGCACTGGTGGGGTGTTCACTGTCTGCTGCCCCAGCACGATCTTAGGCAGCTGTAGGATATTTCTGGTTTCTTAGAGGAGAATCTTATATTTGCAGATGTTAAAGATACTTAAAAAAATAGTTAAAAGATTCCATTGTAGAGATAATGAAACATGCACCCAAGTGAGAAGGAAAAACCCAACCAGCAGAATACAATTTGCAGTGGCAGTACCACACGATTAAGGAGAATAAGCCAGATCTCACACAGTTTGCCCAGAGGTAAAAATGGTATGTTCTAATTCTAAAAGTGGTACCAAAAGTGAGGAAGTCATTGCGAAGCCTTTAGATAGAATGCTTCCGTGAACCATATGAAGGTGCTAAGAGTGGGCTGTCCACAAGAAAGGCATGAACATTTTATCTGTGTAGCAAACAATGGATTGGATGTTTAACTCATTGCCATATTACAAACTTATATATATATATATATATACATACATACATATATATATATATTTTGCTTTCAGATTATTTGCTTAGAAGATATATTTTGGATCCATATTGTCTCAGGAAAAGGGGAGATTCTTATATTTATGGCTGTTTCATGTTTGGCATACCCACCTATCTGTCTGTCTTATGTATCATCAAAGATCATAAGAATGCTGGAGGCAGAGAGAGGTGTTTTCTCAATTCGGTGAGCTAGAATAGTGATTTGAACATAAGACCTCACTAAACGTTGATTCTTAGGAATTTGCTTTAAAAAGACTTAGCCCATTTTGTGCTGCCAAACAGAATATAGTAGTTTCCAAGGACTTTGCTTTCTGTAGTTTCCATTATCTGCCATCAACTGTGGTCTGAGAATATTAAATGGAAAATTCCAGAAATAAACAACTCATAAGCTTTAAATTGTGCACCTTCTTGAGTAGGGTGATGAAATTTTGCAGCATCCCACCTGGAGTGTGAGTTAGCCCCTTGTCCAGTGTATCCACACTGCAGAGTCCACCTGCCCCTAAATCATTTATGTGGCCTTACTTATAGGTCATAGTATCATGGTGCTTGTGTCCATCATATAACTTCCATTTATGTAATAATCACCCCAAGGCACAAAAGTATACATAGGAAACAGTGCAGCATTACACATGTTTGTATATACTATCTGTTCTGGGGACCTTGGGTAAGGGTGACCAGTGTTGGACTGACTAATTGATAAGGAAAAGAAATTGATCACCTCATGGTTCTAAAGATCTAGTTGAGCACTGATGGGGCAGTGTGGGACAGCATGGGCCATGCTTTACAGTGTCCTTAGATGGTGGGAGGAAGGAGGAGGAGGGGAAGAGGAGACACAGGAGAGGCCGACCTTGCCTTTTTTAATGAATTCGTATCTACCATGTAAGGAACCATCTTAGAGGATACTAGTGTTAATTCCTTCAGACAGTATCGTCATGGCCCAGGCACATCTAATTTTTACCTCCCAACATACTACATTGGGGAATTCCCAGCACGTGCTTTTGGGACTCAAATCATAAACACCTAACTCGGTTGGGTATTACTTCTTTCCCGATTTCTTCTTCCTCCTTGGCAGGAGTTGACCCTCCTTCCCCCCCACGCTTCCTTGTTGGCTGCACTGTAAACCCCAGGGGACAGCAGTCCAGTCAGTTTTGTACTTTAAAGCACATGATCCGTCTCTGCTGTAATTGTTTATTAGAATAACTTGTTGAGTTTGCATGATTACAAAATGTAGGGTAAATTTTATTATGCCAGTTTTTGCTCAGAAACTAAGAATAAGTTAAAAAAATTAAAAGATGTGCCCTGTAAATCTCTAGTCCTGGAAACATTTGGTTGGACTTCAAGAATATTCTTCACTGATGGGACTCGAATATAGGTTTATTTTCAGTCTCGTGTCAGGACAGAGACTCGCTCCATTTTGCTCGTGGACCAGTAGCTTCTAAAGCCTCTATTGCCTTCTTTGAGACTGCACGCTTCTGGCCTCTTGGCTCAGCCTCCACACCTTTAATTTATGGTTGACACTAACCTGTCTCTTCTAACATTGGTTATGGCTGCCAGATCAGGTAGCTCAAGGGACTGTGGTTGTCACTGGAATGTCAGATTGTGGTAATGACATATCAATAAGGATTGTGTAATGCTAGAGAAGGCAGAAAACTCAGGTTTCTGAGCCTTTGCTAGCAGGAAAATTATTTTTTAAAACTCAAAGTATGAAATGACTTGTTTCACAAAATATAAGCAATACTTGTGTAGAATTAACACTTTCCATGTGTAAAGGGGCGTGATGCCATATCCACTTGGAATGCCTGCTGAAGCTATTTTGACTCTGGACCATTGGAATGCAGTGGTGTTTGGTTCTAGAGGAAGATGCATCAAGGAAAGAATGTTATTTTATACCAAGTGCATTGGGCTCAGAGCCCCATGATTCCACTGAAATTTTAAGACAACCATTTGACCTTAGTATTTTTGTATTGCCATTTTTATTTTGAGATCACTGTGGAGTCATGTGTTGTTTTAAGAACTGATACAGACTTGCACACTCTCTTCTACCGACCATAGCTAAGTGTGGCAGCCAGGAAATTGTCACTGAAACAACCTGCTGTGATTTGAATGTATTCCTCAAATTTCAGGTGCCGTGAGCTTAGTTCCAGAGGTAACAGTATGGGGGAAGTGAGGCCCTTAAGAGGAGGTTAGTCCAGTAGGGTTCATCCCTCGTGAATGAGGTAGTGTTCCTTGTGCAGGAGTGAGCTGGTTATGCACAAGCATTCTGTCACCTCTTGCTCTCTTGCTTCTCTGGATTCTGCCATGGGATGACATAGTGCAGATGGTTTCCCGAGGTGCCTCACCTTCATGTTGGGGCCCAAGTAAACTTGCATTTCTTATTAATTATCCAGTCTGGGGCAGTCAGCTATGGCAATGTGAAACCGTCTCCACACTTTAGTGAACTTGCATTGCTTATTAATTATCCAGTCTGGGGCAGTCAGCTATGGCGATGTGAAACACTCTTCACACTTTAGTCACAGCTTTCTGTTCACTTTTATGTGTGTGTTGGTTTAGTTTTACACGTACAACTTACCATGTGTTTTTTCCTTAATTAAATTTATTCATTTATTTTATATCCTGATTGTAGTTTCCCCTCCCTCCTCTCCTCCGATTCCCTCCCCCACCTCCCTTCTGCCCCCCACCCTCAATCCACTCCTCCTCTGTTTCTGTTCAGGGCAGGCCTCCCATGGGTGTCAACAAAGCGTGGCATAACAAGTTAAGGTTGGACTAAACTCCTCCCCCCATATTAAGACTGGGCGAGGCCACCCAGTGTGGGGAATAGATCCCCCAAAGCCTGCCAAAGCATCAGAGACAGGCCCTGCTCCCGCTGCTCGGAGTCCCACAAGTAGACCAAGCTGTACAACTGTCACACGTATGTAGAGGGCCTAGGTTAGTTCCACACAGGCTCTCCAGCTGTTGGTCCAGAATCTGTGAGCTCCTATGAGTCCAGGTTAGTTGTTCTTGTGGGTTCCCTTGTGATGACTTGACCCCCCCTGGCTCGTTTAACACCAAGGACATAAGGGTCAGATAAATCGCACGAAATGCTTTAAATGTAGACACAGGGATCAAATATTGATCTGTCTTGGTTTTTCAGCAATAATAATAATTAGTAGCAGATTTCACTGAGTTGCCTATGAAAACTATATTATATATTTACCACATGCCAGGGGCTTTTGGTGTATTGACTTATATGACTTTCCTAGCAATTTTACCATGTAAGTTAGATCAAAATTGGTTTACTACCCTTAATTAACCCCGAAGTCATTTTACCAAGGAATAGCCTTTTTTTTTTTTTTTTTTTTTTTTACAGCTCCTGAAATCAGCAGGAAAAAAATCCCTCTTTTTCCATAATTTTACATTTTAAGTCTCTGACATGACCACTGACGTTGACAATTGTTGAGTGTGGGGATGTATCTCTTTGTGGGAGTTAGGAAGGGAGGGAGGGTGTGAGTACTGTGTGATAGGTGGAGTTACGTTAAGATATTTTAAAGTCTTTGTTCATTGTAAAGAAGAGCAGGTTTAGGCAGAGTGCCAGGTTTTAAAGAGAATTAATGTAAAATATCACGAATGCTTAAAAAATATAATTGGATTTCTTTCATAGTCTAATTTGGGGTTACTCTTATGGCTATTTTTGGCTAAATACAGCCCCTGGGATGTTTGGATTCAATCAGATATCCACAGTTACTGTATCTGAACTTACAGTGGTGCCCCGTGCATTTGCCTGTAAATTAACACCGCTATGTGTTAGAAATATAATCGATACACTAATCAAGAGTCCCTAATTTACTGTTCTTTGCTTGTTAAATGTCTTGTAAAGCTGTCCCTATGATGAACGACAGCCCTTACTCAGACCAGGGATAACAGCTCCGTGTGTTGCTGCCTCAGGAGGTCTCAGTGTTTTTGTTGACAGTAGACAGAAATAAAAGGAATTTTGTCCTTTTTACCTCATGTAATCTTGCTAGAAAATGCACCATGTGCTGGGATCTGATATTGACTCCTGCCAGGTCCCCTCCCTCCAGAGCCATGGGCGAGCACCGCTGTACCAGTCCTGAGACTGGAATCTGGCCACTTCTGACAGCGATGGATGGCTCCGGTGGGGGACTCCTGTGGAACACTGTGCTTCTGTCTGCCTCTAGCATCTCTGCCAGGAGTGTCACAGCAGCCTGCATCTGCCACCAGAGGGGAAGCAAATAAACTTTGTATACTGCAGATGTAAACTACATTCTGCACAGTCCTTTTGGGAAAAGCCATAGTCCACAGCGTTGGAACAGCCCGTGAATCACCATGTGGGGTTGATTTTGTCCTACATGACAGAACTTTATGTGCATGTTAGATAATGCAAATGTTCTGAAGCTTTATGTTCTTAGGGATTCTTTGCAAACTACAAAGCCTTTTTTGAGACCACTATATCCATTTTCTCCTAAGGAAGTTTTTCCTCCTCATGACTCATTCCGCTCCATGGCTAATAAGAGGGGAATGCAGTAACGGCTAAGGAAAGGAATGCATGCCTTTTCTTTCTTCTTTTTCTTTTTTTGAGAACTGTGCACATTTTCTGTCTTGGGTTATGTAAACTTGCATGACTGTAAAATGTGGACAAGTGTGAGAGGAAAAAAAAAAGCTATCCTGCTAATATATACTTCTTCGGAATTTAAAAATCAAAACACTTCCTCTGCTTTTTGAGAGAACTGTTTTGCTTGATGGCCCAGAATACAAATCCAGTAAAAATGACATGTTCCAGCCGTCACTTACACATACACCTTCAGTGAAATTAATGAGATCACCCTAAGATTACACTTTGTGTTTTATTTTCATTTTATAGGTCTGTATGAGCTGTTGGCTGCTCTGCCCGCCCAGCTGCAGCCACATGTGGATAGCCAGGAGGACCTGACCTTCCTCTGGGACATGTTTGGTGAAAAGAGCCTGCATTCACTGGTCAAGGTAACCCACACTGATGTCAAGTTCTCTCTGTGAAAAACATATGGAAAAATATTCTGAGCGCCATCTAGTAAACCAGAGATGAAATTGTTACTGTCTGAAAACAAAACAGCCTTGTTCTATTTCACGGCCGGGCGTGGAAGTTGTTAAAGATCTTACCAAAAATACATAGATGACTTCACGGAAGGGTACGATGTGGCTGCGCATGCTAATGCGGCGGCGTGCGGCTGCCCTTGTTTAGACAAAGGACAGAATAGTGGCAGGAAGGCTGAGACTCCGTCATGGTCGACATTCGTGAGCTGGAATTTCACTTAAATAAACAAATGTTCACAGCAGAAATTAGAAGGAATATGTGTTCTGAGGTCAGAAACGGCAGCAGTCCAGAAGCCACATTAATTTAAAATAATTTCCTTTAACAAAGTCAACTGAAATTCTAGTAAGCTGTTTCTTTTATTGGCCTGACTCCATTGAAATGGTATTTTGTAGATAAATACAGTGGAGCTAAATACGAATAAAAACAGTTTTTTGGAGACCGTTTTAGGGAAAGCATCCCGCCACGAGAACTGTCAGCCACCAGGAACCGGATCCCGTCTTACAGAAACACTGGGAGTGACCAGCACTCTTAAAATAGTAAAATGAGAACAAGAAACTCACTGGAAAACATGCCACTCCGGCTTCTGGAAACACAAACTGCGTTTTCTCTTATTTAACTCAAGCTGAAAGAATTGCCGAGTCTTTCTTGTGTCTGTAGGAGGTAGAAGCCCATGTCTCTGTGAAATCTGGACCTATACTTCATTCGGCCAACTTTGTTATGGTTGTCTGTCATGAGGGGAGGCTTTTAACTGATATATAGTATTTGAAAATGGGCCACTTCTGAATTGCCACTGTTTACAGAACAGAAATGGTCTATGTGTTTCTTTTCCTGAAATTTGTCTGTTTTGAGTAGCAGCAATACTAAAGAAGCTAAAATCAGTATGTGGTGCCCCCCTGGCAGCACATTTTAAAGCCTAGAGGTATTCATTCATTTATCTTTTCATAATAGTGGAATTGCCAAGGCATCTTTATGCTTTAATTCATTTTAGGCAGC
The DNA here is from genome assembly GCA_902168425.1 of Peromyscus attwateri. Taxonomy (NCBI): domain Eukaryota; kingdom Metazoa; phylum Chordata; class Mammalia; order Rodentia; family Cricetidae; genus Peromyscus; species Peromyscus attwateri. The sequence continues at coordinate 50,473 of CABHPP010134656.1, forward strand.
TTACTTAATTCTTTGAGGACTTCATGTCTTGGTATAGTAATAATAAAAAAATGCTTCTGTGTTGAATGTAGGGAAGTTAAGTAGCTACAGATGTATGCATACTGATTTTAGCATTTGACAAAAGGAATAACATGTATTTGAATTGCCATCCTCCTTGAGTCATTAAGTAAACAGTCCCCCAAATAATAGATGCATGTTTATTTGCATTTATTTATAACATAGCTATAATTTCATTATCTAAAGTGGAAGTCAGAATGTGTGTCAGCAAATGGACAATGTCTATAAACCTGTTATCATCTCAGTTCTTGGATAGCTATGTAAGTCAGGCCGATTTATTAAGTATTGAGGAAAAGGTTATCAGAGCACATAAAAGGTCAAAGAACTCCAGAGCTGGTGGTTACTGCTGTTAAAAGGATGAAACTAATGTATAAAACAAATTCCTAGTCAGTATAGTATAGTATAGGCTGTTTTCCAGAATATCTGTCGGTAGCCAGTGAATAGGGTAGGGAGCATCCAAGAGGGTTCCCTAAAAACAGTGCAGTCAACGGATGGGTGTTGCCAGGCTCTGGATAGCACAGTTGACATGTGTACTGTTCCAAATGTTTTCAGTAATTGCTCTAAAACGCAGTTTTTCAAATGAGTCCTATTTAATGCCGCTAGTGTGGTATCCGCGATTCCTCCATCCTCCCCTCTGATCAGATGCAGACCTCAAGCGTGTCCTCTGCCTGACCCAGTCTATTAGTTTTAAATATGTAAAGTCTAAAGTGCCTCCAGGAGGCAAGCTCGTGGGCTCTTAGCTGAAAACAGCTGGAACAAACCTCTTAGCTGTATTCCAAATGCCTCTATTTAGGGCTGGAGGACAGAAACCTTTAGCTTTTGTACATAAATCTTGCTAGAGCCAAAGGAATTTGTTTGAAAAGATTTGTTATAGAGTGAACCAAAATGTGCTTTGGTTTTATGCTCTTGCCTGAAGTTAAAGCTGTTAGTGTGTGATTTAGAACTGGAGAATGCAGAATTTGATTTTCATTCTAGCACAGAATTTTCATGGTCCTTGCTCTGTGTGTGTGTGTGTGTGTGTGTGTGTGTGTGTGTGTGTGTGTGTGTGTGTG
>CABHPP010134656.1:56326-73231 GCA_902168425.1 Peromyscus attwateri
TACTGCTTTGAACAAACAGCTGTGCGTTAGCCAGTCAGTTCAGAATAATAAGAAGAAAGGGTTGTAACTTCTCTCTACTTTCCCGAATGTTCCTCTGTGTTTATGTAGATCTCAGTGTCTAACCTGAGCTCGGTATTATCTTTTCTCTCTGAAGAATGTCTCGTGATACTTTTTGGAAGGCCGATCTACGGGAACGAATTCCTTGCGTTCTTGTTTGTCCGAAAAGTTCATGCTTCCCCTATACTTTGGACACGCCGTTTCATTGGCTACAGAAACTTTAGAGTGGGGTTCCTTTTTCTTCCAGCATGTAACATGTTTCACTCACCTTTTTCTTGCTGACATGAGTTCTGATGGAAGAATGCTGTTACTCTTATCCAAGTTCACGGAAGGAAGGGTCACTAAAGATGAGGGTCTTATGGTGGTCCTTGTGCCATCCTCTGCCTTTCAGATTTCCTCCTTTGTTTCCGTCCTCTGTAATTTTAATGCGATGCGCAAAGGTGTGGGTGTTTCAATTTGTTGTGTTCTTTGTGCTTTTTTTTTTTAGATTCCCATACTTGTGGTTTGGTGTTTGTCATTAATTCGGGGTAATTCTCAGCCCCTCTCACTTCAGGTGTGTGTTCTACTTTCTTCGAAGGCTTCCATTCTGTGTTGCCCTTTTTCTGATGTCTCTCAGCTCTTAGATTTTTGTTTCTCTTCTTCACTTGTCTCATTTGCATTTCCACAGGGGAAGTTGCCATTATATCCCCACCTTCCCTGGTGTGGGGCTTTGAATGAGAATGTTCCCTATAGACTCCATGTTTGCACACTGGGTCCCTGGTTGGTGGTGTGTCTGGAGGGGGTTAAGGAGCCTCTAGGACATGGAGCCTTCCTGGAGGAAGTACATTGTTGGGATCACGCTTTCACAGTTTATAACCTTGCTCCACTTCCAGTGAGCTCTCTTGGCTTTCTGCTGGGCGGCCCACTGCCATCCTCCTCTGCTGTTACAGACTCCTCTGGAACAGAAAGAACATTTAGGGCAAACTCCTTCTGTAAGTTGCTCTTGGGTGAGGATTTCATCACAGCAACAGAAAAGTAAAGGACACACCTGACTGCCACATTCCTTCTACCGATGAGCACTTCACAGGCAGCATTTGTTTCTACACAATCATTCTCTGATTTCTAGAATTTTCTGTGGATGACTAGTGTCTTCAGTCCCTGCTTACACTACCTGCTGTGGCCGGTTGTGCTCTTTCTCCATTTGAACATTTGAACTATATCGGGTATAGTTACTTTAAAATCCTCATCTCATTTACGAAATCCACTTTGCCTGGGGCCCCTGGTTACTCATTTTGTCTCTTTAGGCCTTTTTTCCCTGTGGTTATCATGCCTTGTAATTTTTTGTTGAAAACTACATGTGACTTCCAGGAACTCGGGTGATCAGGCCTTTACTGTGTGTTTTTATGCTGCTATGGCTTGGAACAGGGTATGTGTAGCTTAGTCCCAGAGACTTGAGTTTCCTTTTTGCCCTTCTCCTCTAGCCCCTCAGCCCTTTGTCTTTGGATTTTCTTAAAAACCCTCTTTAGAGTCATGCCTCAAAGCTCTCACTTCCAATTCATTGGAGATCATTGCAGACATATGGGTGATGGTCGGTTGTTAGAGAACAATTCTTATTAAGTGCTTGTCTTTTTGTTTGTTTTAAAAATATTTTTAGAGATGGTTCTATCTAGTCATATGTATTTTAATCATAGTTATTTTCCCTTCCTACAATTAAAATTCCCAGGCATCCTTTCCCTGACTTCAGCCGTGAGAATTGGTGGCTCTTATGGAAGAAAGTGTGGGGACTTTTCTTTGACGGGGCCCCCAGGAGATTTTAATTCTCAAGCCGATCTCAGTTTGTAATACAAACTCTCAGATAACACATCAAACACCATATAGTAAATATAACTATGCATGCATGGACGTATGTACGTTATAGAGTGGTTACAAGGAGTATCAAAGAGGCCTGGAAGGCCAGGCTGGGGAGCCAGTAGGAATAGAAGAGTCCTTATATTGATAAGATGATAGCAAATGTTGATAAGAAGTATTGGTAAGCTGTAGGGGAGACTCTGAAGAAGCGATGGTGGCCATGCCCATCACAAGTTTGAGAGAGGAGCAGCAAAGGTGAGTCCCCCTGCGGAGATGAAAGATCAGGACTCAGTCCAGATGAAGGTAAGGTGCAAAGAGACGGCAGGTCCAGCTGTGAACACGAGGACAGGCAGATGACAGTTGAGAAGGTCACGATTCCTTAACATGCACACTAGGGGCCCGATGACAGACTGATGGGGACCTCCACTCTTCAGTCCTGAGTTCCCCCTCTTTCCGGGGTCTAAGTTACACCCTTGATCAGATGTGTCCAGTAAGTTCTTAGGCCTGGTTTTCCTCATAACATTTTAATACATTTGTGTGCCCTTACAGTATTAATTTAGCTTGATTCATTTATAGGGTGGTATGCTTTCTACTCCCAGAGAGAAGTCATTTTCAGCCTTTGGGGTACCAGTTGTGCTAGACATATGGTACAGTTCATAAGTACACCCAGACACAAGGTCACCCTCCATCTTCAAAGTGGGGTCAAAAGTTATTTGTAAAAGTGGGGTCTCTCAGGGTGAGGCACAGCCTGAAAAACTGCTGTTTTACACAGTGTGGAGTAACTTAGGGAAAGGAGCAGCCTGACCTCAACACCCTCCAACAGACTTGTTTCTGAACTTGAAAACATTGCGTTAATACAGTTTATTTGCTGACTGTTTGGATTCATTTCCATTGGAGAGAACATGAAGGAGGCCTCCCTGTTTCTCCATGAAAGATGTCAGGGATGTGTGACAATTAATCTTTCATTCCTCTTACAAGTGAAATGCTGTGGTTTGGTTATCAGTTCTCTTTAAACCAGTTATACATATAACTAAGTTCAAGCAACACTTGTTGGTACCATGGCAATCTTGTTTGTCCATCCTTTACTCCAGTTAATGGAATACTTTGAGGCAACACACATTTCTGTCACTGAGGTCTCCCTCTGGCTTCCTTTTGGGTCCCCAGTCTTAGTGCTGGCCATTAAAAGCATTCACATGAGACACTTGGGGTGTAGTGTAGAAGATGGGATTTAACTACAGCGTATAGTGGGACACTATGAAATAGTGACAGTGGACAGTGGCTAAGGGCACAGTTATACCTATTTATGTTCGTGACAGGCTTGGTATTCTATTTCTAGTGTCTCGGGGACAGACAGCTTCCATTTAAAGTGTTTTCTTACCCAGTGCTTGCCAGACTCATTTTATCAACACTTAAGGGAATAGACAAAGCTTTTGTCTGTGTCTTTTACTAGAAAGCATCTGGCTAGACACTGATCTTAGGCCTTGTCAGATGTTCAGAATACCACATTTCTGCCCAGGGACTGAGATACAGCACCACTTCTATTCTTCCAGCCAGCATCAGTGTCCTGTGGTCCCAGTTCTTGGTTTCAGAAGCTGCTGGTTAAGAAGGAAGGGTCCACCTGCAGGGATCTCCAAGCCTGCTGAAATCTAACTAGCTATCCAGTGGTTTTATAGTCTTTCCTATTCAGTTATTGTCCATGTCTCTCATTTTATCAAGAAGCAATGAGAAGCTTAATGGCAGTCATTGGGGTGATATTCCTGTGCTAGTGTATTAGAGCCTAGGCTGAGATAATGTTATAAGATATGGACAAGTTCAGGGCTTTTTGGAAACACATCAATGTGGCGGGGAATGGTGTCATGTTTAGAGAGTGAGCCCCTTGTGGGGGGGGGAGAGTTATGTTACTTGCCTCTGCAGTACTGTTTGCCTTGGGTAGGAGGAAAACGAAAAAGACAGCCAGACACTGTGAATGATCCATGGCCACCTGGCCTGATGGAGCCGTCGTTGGGCCTCAACAGCTGGTAATGCTCCTGGGCCAATCAAAGGTAATTGTCCAGCCAGCTCTGTTGGAGAAACCAGACAGAGGTATTTCATATGTTATAGCTTACACTTTCCTGGGCACAGAAACACGTACAACCCGCTGAAGATAGGAATTCCTGAGGCTCTGGGTAAATTGTTGTTTTTGTAAGTCATACTCTCCAAACAGTGGCCATATGTAGCCCTTCTTAGGTATTTGCCAGGGAGGAGAGAGAGTGAATCAGAGCCAGGTTTGTGGAGCCTTGATGGAGCTGTGTCTTCTGCCAGGTCTGCCTTTACTATAATGGAATAGTGCCTTCTGAAAGTTAGAGTGCATGTAGGGACTCTTCAAGAATTCATGGTTTCAGAACAACCACCTAACATGTGTGTTTAGCCATAATTTAATGGGAAGGAATCTATTAGTCCCACAAAAACATTTCTTTCCTAGAAATATCACTGCCTTGAGAACAGTCATTCATTAGACTGCTTGGAGTCAAGAAGTCTCTAATATTTTCATTTCCTATGTCCAGGCAATTTCTGTTACTCCCTAAATTCAGTGAATAGGAATTCCAGAGATCAGGAAGATAGCCAGCTTCCCTAGATATGGTGCTTAGCAGGGCAGGGGCCACACCAGAAACTGTACTCCCAGCTTCAGGAGGTATTGCCAGATCACTCTACCAAGAATTGACCACAGTACGGGAAGGCAGGCTTTTGAAACATGCGTTTGTATTTCTACTGCCTTGTGTCAAATAAGAATTACAAGTAAACCTCTTACGTAAGCTGGTTTGGGCTGAAGAACTGGATATTTTCCCTAAAGTTTAGTTAGGTTCCATGGGTCCATGTTAACCACCACGAAATGAAAGAGATGGAAGTCCAGTGTGCAGCCAAAGGAGGGCAGGGCACTTTCCAGAGAGGAGTGTTGTGTCTGCAGAACAGCATTTGGGATTCATCTCCACTGGGTTCCAGCCCATGCTCCCACACCTCTCTCTTCCTTCTCGGCTGTCTCCTTCTCATAGCTCACACTGTGAACCATTGCCTACACCAGGTCCTAGTTTACACCTGTGAGTGTTCTTGTATCTGAGCTCTATCAGCCAAGACATATCTCAAGTCCTAGTTCAGATCTGGCCCTGCGCAATTAGATTGATTGACTTGGACTCTGGCAATGCTTATTATGAGGACTGATTATTGATGGATTAGTGAATCAAATTCAAATGAATGAATGAATATATGTATTAAAGTGTACTTTAAATGGTTGGGTGCATAGTGACTTATAACTGTGATGAGACTAATTAGTATTACCTTCATCATCCTTTTCTATGACTGTTTTGCAAGCCATTTTCATTGACGCACCATTCTTTCCAATATCCCTTCAGCTGCCTGGCTACATTTTCAGAATAGTCTTTTCTAGCCTTACTACATTTTTGTTTTTATGCCTTTTAACTTTTGTCCTGTTTAAAATCACAGCAAAAAACTTGATAGCAGTGTATGGTTAGAAATTCTTAACAAAGATCTTGAGTTAGCCAAATGTGGTTTCTAAATTTTCCTTCAGTTAAAAATGGTACCGGACCTTTGGGGCGTTAAAGATGAGATCAGTGAATTAAGTACTCCTGTATCCACCTCACATCTTAGGGAATAAATCATTGCAGTTAGTAGAAGTCTGGTGTCCCTTCCCTCCAATAATATTCACCTTGGGACTGTATTCATGGACAATGCAGGATATTATTTTATGTTTTCATACCTTTTCTAAGTGGACTCATACTCATTTTTCTGCACCCAGTTTTTCTTTCTTTTGTTTTTGGCTGGATGTATCTGTGGTACGAGAAGTACCCCCAATTATTCTACATTGCTATGTAGGGCATTATGGGATGAAATCTTTTTCCTGTTTGTTTTCCAGTCTATTTTCCTGTTAATGGGTCTGTGTGTAGAGAATTGGCCTGCAGGCTGAAAACCCTGTTCGAGCTGCGGCACATCCCTAGCCCTGCTCGAATGCATAGATTCTCTTATTTTGCTGACTGGTGTGACTGGAAATGCCATCCTTTAGTTTTGGTTCACTTTCACTTGAATCCTAGAGGTTGACCTTGTGTTTCTGGGCTGGCTCTGCTCCTTTTTATATCCTTTGCCTCCTGCCCTTTGGCGGTTTGCTTTTCTCTAATGGGTTTGTAGCGATCACCTGGTGGGTCCTGATCTTGGATCTTTGTAACGCAATGTAAGTGTCTGTGCTCACTTCCTTCTGCCTGGTGAGTGTTGAAACACACATCCTCACAGGAAGTTTTCTGAGCAAAAGTGTTGCAGACCCCTCTCCAATCCAAACCTCAGCTCTCCAGTCTTACTGGGAACACGCACCAGAGTCTGAGGTGTTTGTAGCCCCCAGTCCAGTCTGAGCTTTCTTTGTGTTTGCTGGCTGCATAGGGGTCCTGTGGGGGCTGTTTGCATTGACCTCATGCTGGCATTTTGTGGTAGGAAGGTGTATAATGTATTCTTAGTACCTTGGAATTTAGGGGTAGCTTGTTCACTGAGTGGAGTTCTTTTGGGCATCATCTGTGTGTCTAAGTTGCTCCCTTATATTCCTTGTTGTTTAAAAGTGTTGGGGGGGGGGGTTGAGAAAACCTCTTCCAATCTGTTTTTCCCAGTTGGTTTCCCATTCATTTCATAAAAATGTAGGTGGCCTCCTTGAGGCACAGTGATGGAGATTCACAACCTATTGTGATCGGTGGACCGACTTGTAGCTGTTTATAGATAATCGGCTTTTTAGTCAGCTCAAGTTGTGGCGTGAATTGTTTTATCTTTCTTACAGATAGACTTGTAGTTCAGGAAAATTTTCCTTATTAACCTGGTTTAAAAAGAATGTTATTTTTAGTATTTTAATTACTCTATTTTCAATATGTCATGTTGTGTATGTCTGTAAAGATGTTTTCTGGTGATGTTATTGAAAGGAAAGGCAGGAGTTAGATTGGTTTAAAATGCTTTCCGTGCTGTATATAATATTTAAAAGAACTTCAACATTTTTGAATGAAATATTTTTTAAAGTTTGAAAGCATTTGTTAATTTTGGTGTGATTAAGGTATTAATAATTATTGTAATAAGCTTATATTACTGTAAGAAATCTAAAGATGAGATTGTAGGCTTTTTTTTTAAAGGCAGGTAATAGCCTCCACTAGGCTAGAACTCAATATGTAGATCAAGCTGGGCTCAAAATCACAGAGCTCCTCCTGCCTCTGCTTCCTGAGTGCTGGGGGTTAAAGGTGTGCATCCCCATGCATAGTCTCTTTCTTCTTGTGTATATGAAGTAAAATTAGTATAGAATGGCTCCCTCTAATTCAGAAAGATATTTATGTCTTTATCCACTCATCCATCTCCCCCTTTACCCATCCATCCTGTGGGAATGATGTTCACTGATGAAAACTTGACTGCCCTGCCTCTTACGTTAGTCACGGCCATGCCGTTTGTGTACTGACTAAAATGTGCATGGAAGTGGGATGTTTCACTGCTGGGCAGAAGCCCATCGGAGCCAGTGAACTGCTTTCCTGTTCTCCGCCTCTCTGTCCCTGTGCCGTCTTGTATTTCAGCCCTTGGGCGCTCTGTCTGCTTGGGTCTGAGCACATAAGGACATGGAGCAGGGTTCTCTGAGGACAAGTGTGTGTGTGTGTGTGTGTGTGTGTGTGTGTGTGTGTGTGTGAGCTAGACTATAAACCTTCATTGTCAAGAGTCACTAAGATTTCAGGATTCGTTATTTGCACAATTTAGCATGCTTAATTCTAGCAAGTGTCTTCACCCTATTACATTCCAAATCTGTTTCCCAGATGTAGCTTAGTTGGCAATACGGTGAACTCATAACAAATGCAGTCATTCACATTCCATGAAGTTAGTTATTTTTGAGTGATTGCTCTGATCCGACAGTTGTTTGGTTAAAAAGTTAATACTCATCTTCTTGTCAAGACATCGTAACTTCTGTATTTTCTTCCTTGATAAACATGTGTCTCTCTCCTAACCAGGGTGGCAGGGTTAGAGGAAGAGTGGTGTGTGTTATGTCATGCTGTTGCTTGACAGTCCCAGTGTTGTGGTCTAGAGCAGGTGTGTGTCATCTGGGATCATCCCTCATCACCAGTAAAATGGAAGACAAATATTCTTACCTTGGACCATGTTGAACATGTGTTGATGGGACAGCCAGCTTCCTATTCCCATCCCATCACATCCCCGACCCATAGTTGGCTTCTGGGAAGCACCTGGTGTGTCCTGATCTGGGGTCTTTGTTTCTACCCAATGTGTTAAATTCAATTGTGCTTACCCAGCTCTTCAGAAAGCAAATGCTGAAGAAAAAAAAAAATGAGACACTAGGTCCAAAGGCTCATTTCTACCTAAGAGAACTTTGGAAATGTAATGCGGTGAAGACACTGGGTAGGATTAAGACTGTGTGAATACAGAACCCTGGAATTTTAGTGGCTTGTGACAAAGACACTCCTCTTACCTCCCCTTGTTTGGTAATTAAATATCAGACAGGTTTTGCTTGCAAAGAGCAATCAAGGACTTTGAGTATAAAGACACATGGATGCTCTTCTAACAGAAAGACCAGGGGCCCTGGTGTCGCAGACGCTTTAGGCTACAGTGAGCACTTTGTGCCCCCATTCTCCCTGTGCCTGGGAAGCGCATCATCTCTGCTTTTCCCTCATTACTGACGTTTCTGTTTCAGTTCAAAACTAAATGAGGTTAACCAGCCACTTAAAAATACATTGTCTCTTGATAGCCATTGTTTAAACAGTTTTAAGTGATACAGATGATAAAAATCTTATTTCTGTTACTTGACAAAAGAGATGTGCATCTTAGTCTTTTAATTCAAGTAAACTCTGGCTTGGTCCCTGCCCTGTGCTTTTTAAGAGTTAATAGAGGCCGGGCGGTGGTGTTGGTGCATGCCTTTAATCCCAGCACTCAGGAGGCAGAGCCAGGCCGATCTCTGTGAGTTCAAGGCCATCCTGACAGGCACCAAAACTACACAGAGAAAAACCCTGTCTTGAAAAACCAAAAAAAAAAAAAAAAAAAAAAAAAAAGTTATTAGGGAGTGAGTCTCAGGCTGTCTTAATCTCCAGATGCCCACTAGATGGCACCATTCCTTTAGGAAATTTGACCCCTTGCTCAAGGACCTTGTCCATTTGTCATTGATGGGTTAAAACTAAAAGAAGCAAATTCAGGCCAAAGCAGCAGGAAAAACGTGTGAAATTTTCTTACGTCATGTAAAGAGCTGTGGAGCTTTGTGGTAGAAGTATTTATGATTGATAATGTATTACATTTCCAGAGAATCTGATTTTATTATTTGGCTCTTTCATGTAAAGCGTATTTAAATGTATAGTGTGTTAGGCGATGATGATGATGATGATGATACAGTGGTAGAAATGGGCTTGGTGGTCTTTTGTCATGATTCTGGGAATCCAGCTCAGTCATGTCAATAAGTAGATACTACTACTAATAAATGAAATTTACTCCTTAAACTATGTAATGGGTGGAGAAAGAGTGTTTGCTCAGTTTTCTGTTGAGTACTTGACCATTGATCTACTTGAAAGATGACCGGTTTGGTTAAGAATTACCAGGTAAAGCTGGGCACAGCAGGTACCTTTCAGCCCTTGAGAGTCTAAGGTTCGAGGACTGTGAGCTTCAGGCCACTGTGGACCACACAGCAAGTTTCAGAACAGCCTGAGCTACACAGGGAGACCCTGTCTTCAAAAATCTGGAATCAGGTGAAAGGGATGTTAGGGAGGTAAGAGTGAGCTGGGGAAGACGTTTCATAGTGTGGGGTTCAGGGTTCTTCATCTGTACCCCAATCTCTGGAATAGGTAGATCCACTAGTTATGGCCAGTTCTTATTTCATTGGTAGTTTCTCTCAGGGTATTTTCCTCTCATTCTTCTGGAAGTTCTTTTAGGTAGACATTGCCTTCTGGAATTAATGTCTGAGTTGTTCTTCAGCTTTTGCTTTCTGAAAAATTTCTCAGTGTTTTATCTTTCTATTGAATTTTTTTTTAAATTGCAGTTAAAAATTTTAATTGCAGTAATTACTGAGGGCTATCTGGTAACCCTGCCTCTTTTTTTTTTTTCTTTAAGAACTTCTAATCTTATTCCATGTAATATAGAATCTTTTTGAAAATAATTGATCCCCAAACAGCTCACTTACTCATTGGTTATCAGGTTCTTTGTGCTTTTGAAAGCTCAAAGTGCCCCATTTAGTCTTCCAGCAACCCTAAGACATACACACTGGTCTTTATGGAGACATTGTGTTGACTTGTTATACAGCCAGTTAAGGGATGGGGCTGGTTTTGAACCTAGTTTGTCTGACCCAAGCTCTGTTCCTTAAGCATTGTGTTATTCTCAGACTGGAGAGGCAGCTTCTTTGGTAGAGTGCTTCCCTGCCATGCTTCAGTCCCCAGTACTGCATAAACCTGGTGTGTTGATAATTCCAACACTCAGAAGATGGAGGCAGGAAGATCAGAAGTTCAAGGTCATCCTGGGCTAGATGAGGCCCCTGTCTCAAAAACGAAAGAAAAGAACTTGGTTTTATTTTATAATTATTCCCTGTTGTGTTCCACCCTTCTTGACTCTGGGACTTTTCCCTTTTCAGTCTGTCCATCCATTTGGTGTTTCTCCTGGAGGCTTGCCTTAGGTATCTACTGAGGTTCACTCTGTTCCATCCTTGACCATACTGAATAGTTAGCTGAATAGAAGCTCTATCTGCCAGGTCAGAGTAGAGGCCCCAGGTATGCTGCTAACCATGCTCCAGATGCATGGAACAGCCTTCTCCAACACAGAAGAATGCAGCCCAGATATCCTTGCCCTGTATGGGAAGCCCAGCCTTAAGGTATAGGAAGGGAAGCCTCTTGTGCTCTTGGTATGTGATAGGAGAGGTCATCATTCTAGAACTTACACACTTTTTCAGCTTCATGGCTCTTCAGGTTTTTGATCAAAGGAAGCATGGCACCTGCAGCCTGGGCTTAGGGTCAATGGGTAAGAACTTCGGTGCATGTTACTCCCCCCAGTCCATGCTACTCCCCCCAGTCCATGCTACTCTCCCCAGGCCATGCTACTCTCCCTAGTCTATGCTTCTCTCCCTAGTCTATGCTACTCTCCCTTTGTCCAATGCCAGCATGTCTGAGCATTGAGGAGAGCTATCTAGGCTGAATGATTCTTTTCTAGTCTCCCGGTTTGTTCTAGTTTTTACTCAGTGATTTTCTTTTTCTAAAAAGAGCTTGTTGAGTGCTCTTGTCTTCTGACGACCCTATCTCCATTATTTTAGTATGGGCCCAGGGAGATGACTCAGTGGGTAGACTGCTTGCTATGTGAGCGTGAGGACCTAAGGCTGCCCAGTGCCCTCATAAAAGTCAAGTGTGGTGCTAAGTCTGTGTAAGCCCAGTACTGGGGAGGCAGAGGCAGGAGGATCCCAGGACCTCCAGAGCAGCTAGTGTAGCCAGTTAGTGAGTTCCGGGTTCATTGAGAGACCCTGTCCCCAAAACCAGAGTGTGGAGAGTGAGAGAAGACGCCTGACCTCACTCCCTGGTCTCCACATATGCATACTTGCAGACACATGGGCCTGTGTGCCCCGCTTCCACTACGAATAAAAAAATAAAATACAAAAGGAAGTATTTTAGTACTGTGTAGAGACTTGACTCTGTTGCCTACCACTCAGCTTTGTTACTATAATTTTTAGTGACATTTTCCCCATCTCCAGCTGTATACATCATGATTTATTTAACAGTCTTCTCCTAGTTGGACAGATTTGTTTTTTTCCTGTTTGATTAGCACTTAGGTTATTTTCAGGTATAGTTCATGTAGGGATAATAGGTACTTCAGTCTTTCCTAACTTTCTAGTTTTCTCAATTGTCTCCTTGAAGCACCCTCAGTTCATCATGTAGCATCATCATGACTGAAGGATGATTCCATGGCTCAGCGCAGTTCCTGCCTCAGCCATTGCTGCTCTTTCTGACACTCAGGGTACCCCATCCTCGGTCAGCAGGAGCCCCTCTGCCTGGAGCCGGTGTTCTTGACACCACCCCACTAGGCTTTGATTGCAGCTTTGCTTTCTTGCTGGACAGAGTGGCTGAAGATAGTTCCGCCCATCCCCCACCCTGTGTACTTCAAGGTGAAGTGCTAGAACCAAGGCTTTCTCTTCTATTTATTGCCTATTGGTTCCTAACAGTGACCTAGACATTCATTTCCCCAGCTTTGAACAACTTCTCACGAGGAACATTTTAAGACTTCCAGTAAATACCAGCAAGGTAATCAGTGAAGTCATCATTTTTCACACATTCTCTCTCTCATCCTGGATTGTTGTGTTCAGCTGGGACCGCCAGGTCAACAGTGACTAACCACCAGCCCAGCAACTTTTGCTCTGGAAGGCTGTACTGTGGTAGTGTTGGCCTGGAAAGGGATCATAGAATCAGTTTTTTTCTGAGTTCTTACCTCTTTTTTTCTGCCCTTCCTTCCTTCCTTCCTTCCTTCCTTCCTCCCTCCCTCCCTCCCTCCCAACCTCCCTCCCTCCTTCCCTCACTTCCTTCCTTTCTTGGCCTTACATTGGTAGTTAAGTGTCAGTTTGTCTAAAACTAAATCTCAAGTTTGTAATTTCTTTTCTGCTATCCTGATTACATTTGCTTTTTCGGTTTCCAGTGCAAAGTGCTCTTGTCTGAGTCTGAGGCCAGAATAACTTCCCTTTAGAATGTTTTGTATTAGTGCGTATGAGGTATTTTCCTTCATACCAAGTCTTCAAAGATTGTTCTGTGCTAATTTCCTCAGATGTTGTTTATCCTTTTCGTCACCTGAGCTTATATTCTCGGTTTTTGTTGTTGTTTTTGTTTTGTTTTGTTTTTAAATTCTATCAAACTCCAAAACACTCTGTCCTACCCACCAGAGTTGCTGCCTCATTTCCTACTTTCTGAGGGTAAATCCCTAGTCTAACTTGAAGCTGTGTGGACAGTTTCTTAAATGCATCCTTGCAGTATCTTAGTTTTCTGTGTTTTCTTGGATTATGCTTAAACATAGCATGGTTTGTTGTTAGACATTTTTCCTTCGATCATTCATTTGCTCACTCTTGTGCTCAGGGTTGAGCCTAAGGCCTTGGGCATGCTGGGCAAGTACTTAGATCCTTAGCTCTGCTCTGCATGCTGTGTGGACGGTGATAATGTTCTTCCACATGCCTTTGTGTGTAGACTTGGGGAACGGGTTTCTTTCAACTGCTTGTGTACATAGTATGTTCTTATGAGAATACACTTGGAAATGGCACTGCTCGGTGACAGAATATCTGGTTTGAATTGTGCTTCAGTTTCTATTCTCATAGGCAGCCCCGGCACTTCATGCTGTCCCCCAAAGCTGTAATATGTAGACAGTAGTGTGGGAATCATAGTTTTCAGAGGATGTCTGTGAAGTTCAAAGAGGTCAGTCACACGAAGTGTACCAAGTTTGGGTACAGTAGCACTCAGTATGCATTGGCATTAGAATTATTAGTAGTCATTGGAAGGTACCATAGTCATTCATTCAACAGAATAAACACTTATTTGAATAAAATATTAAAGTTGGCAGTGATTAAAAGAAAATATAAAAATAAAATTAATTTATTGTGAGCCTGACTCATATTTTGGCAGTCACATAAACAGATATACGAGGAGCAATCAGTAGTATAGCTGGCATAATTTTTATAACCCAAAGTGTTTTTAATATTGAATTCCTTAATGATATTAGCTTTATTTTGCTTCTTTGGAGGTTGATGAAAAGTATTATTCATTTTAGCTCCACAGTCCACTTTCTGCTACCACCCATTCCAAATGCATGGTATACTTGCGATCTGAGCCTGTGGAGGAAAATCTGGATACCTCCACAGTAGCGGCTTTGGCAGAGGCAGAAATTTAATATATATGTGTCTGGGACAGGGCAAGTGTCTGGGGAGAACAGTCTCAGCATGTGCTATGTGGAGTTGCTTAGCTTTCCCATGTAATAGAGTGGCTAAGGGTTGAATGGGATCAACGTGTTTTGGAAATTGTTGTATAAAATTCCAACAGTACCCATTTCTAAATCACAAATTTTATTTCCTATCATGTTTATTTCTGCCAAATTTTAAAATCCACAGCAGGGTACAGTCCTAATGTACACTTGGATGAAGTGATACTTTGGAATTCACAGGACCGCTTGATTTGGCATCTTACAACTTCATGAAAGTGGGGTGCCAGAGTCTGTGACATCATCCTCTCTGTGGGCCAATGAAAGTACATTGCATCATTTGCGATCTGGCAGCTTTGGGAGCTTGCAAAGACCTTAGCTTAGGATCTTGTTGTGAGATAGCTATGGCTGCTCCTTTGGCAAAGCTGTTTGGTGCACATAAGGAGTACCTCGGGTTCTAGGATGTGGCTCAGCCACTCGGATAGAAAGGTGCTTGGGTTTTGAGTAATTGCATGATACTGAGAGACCAGGTACTCTCACTGTTTGCTCGCCAGAGGAAGACATGCCAAAAAGGGAAGCTCTACTAAACTGTAGGAAGTCTGCTGTTTAGAAAGAGACTGTGCAAAGAATGAATAAAACGGTAGCAGCACCATGCAAGCACATCCCACCACAGTTACATTAGTGCAGGAGATGTGGCGGAGTTACAGACGACTTAGCTGGGGATTCCACAGAGTACTTTACCTGCCAGGGTTAGACTACGGTGTAGTTGAGATGTCTGGTTTCAAATGTAGACTTCAAATAAGACGGCTTAGCAGTTAAGAACACTTGCAGTTCCAGTATAGGGCCCGAGTTTGGTTCACAGCACCCGTTGGGCGGCTCACAATCATCTGGAACTATTTGATCCAGAGGATCTGACGCCCCTTCTGACCTCTCCAGGCTCATGAGGCATGTGGTGCACAAGACCTACACTCAGGCACACACACATGGACAGCAAAGAAAGAAAATGATTCCATGTATTTGCAGAGAAGATTAAATTATAGCTTCTCTTTCCAGTGAGATAACATGTTTTTGCTTTTGAACATCTATGGGTTCGTTTGAAATGTCCTCAGTTCTATGGTTTGGCCTACTTTCTGTATTGCCACGAGGTCTAACCAGCAATTTTTCTCCAGCTATTAAAATGTAAAACCCTAAGGAAAATGGGCTTTTCCCACAGCAGAGAACCTTACACTTAAAAATACAAAAGGAAGGAGAAGTGACTTGTAGAAGTTTCCCTTACTTTTCAGCTTCTGGTTGTCATTGATTTCTCTGTTTTTAGAAAATTGATTAGAAAGCAAGTCAGAGCTACTGCAGTTAGTTGTAATTAATTTTCCGAATGCCAAGCCCTCTACTGGATATACACTTCAAGATAACGGGGTGTGAGTTGTCTTTTATCCCTTCTATCTGCTTGGTGCTGGTGAGGCATAGTACTTAATACTAGTAGACACTTCCTAATTTGGACCTTAGTACATAAGTGACATTTATAGAATTAAAAATATTTATTTTCAATTTCTGTGTGTATGTGCATGCCTGAGTTTATGTACATTTACCATGTGCATGTCGGTGACTGTGGAGGCCAGGAGCAAATGTCCGAGTCCCTGGAACTAGTGTTACAGACAGTTGCTCACTCTTCGATGAGGGTACTGAGAACATAACCCAGGCCGTCTGCAAGAGCAGCAAGTGCTTTAACACTGAGCCCCCTTTCCAGCTCCCATTTGCGGGATTTAAACTTTTTAATTTGCCCCTGGAACCATTAGAAATATTTGGCTGAAGTTGTATGAATCAAATGTTTACTGACTCAGAATGTACAGCTATTTTATAGCTGTATTTATCTTAAGTTTTCTATATTATATAGCTATAGTTATTTTACTTTATGGGAGACTTGTCTAAGCCTCTCACCGAAATCTGAAAGTAAAAGGGGAAAACTGTAAAGATACTGGGTTAGTCAAGGTTCTTTATAAATATAAAGAGGATAGGTACTAAAAAAAGATTTACTAAGTTGGTTTATACGCTTCTTCTCATGGCCATCTACACACTGGAAAGGCTGAGAACTTCCTAGCTGTTTGGTCTATGAGGTTGGATGCCTCAGCACCCCAATTTATCAATGAAGGCCTGGAGGATTCCTGGAGCGCCGCTCTTCTCAGCCCACATTGACACTGGGAAGCTTCAGAACCGGAAGTAACTGGGTTCTGATGCCAGTGAAGGATAGCAGCACACACTAGCATGGCCAAAAGCAAAAGCCTTTCACTACAACTTCCATATGTCTGGGCTGTGGCTAAAGGTGTTCCTGCTCTGCTGGAAGGTCTTTCCTTCTGTAGGTAATCCTTCCACAGAATCACTTTATAGACCAGCTCAAAAATATATGGCCCAGTTGACTGCAGAGCCAGTCAAGTTGACACCCCAAAGTAACAGTTGCAGATATAAGGGGCATGATTCCATGGGGAGCTGCAGACAGAGATGATGAGGAATGACCTTGTACATGTAGTGAAAAATGTAACTTCAAAAATGTACTTGTAATTTAAAGGCTTGAATTGCAACTTTGTTAGACTTGAAGAAAACTGCTAAGTATGAAATATGTCTTTAGAAAATAGCAGGAAGGAAGGGAAGGCCCAGTATATCATAATTACATGTTTTATTCTGCTTAAATATATAATACAGTGACAGAAAATATGAAGAATCCTAAGAGGTGCAAAGGCCGGGCTGTGATCCATGTGTTGGACTGGTGTGTTTGACACTACATTAGACATAGTAGTGCATGAGCTGGGAGGGGTGTAATAGGACTTGAAGTGTGCCATATCTGTAAATTGTGTGCAGATGGTGTTTAACTTTTTAGGACTTCAGCTAAATATTTATCTGTGAGAATTTGAGGTGACTCTGCATCATTGTTAGAATGCATAAGCTTCAAACTCTTGGTACTGGAGAAATAAAGGAGAAAAACTAGATCAACACTAAAAGCGAGGCTTTTAGTGTATGCACAATGGTCAAGAAGGTGGAAGCTGTAAGAGACAGAAAGGACCTAACTTTTGAGTGTTTAAAAGTCAAAATTTGGGCCAGGCGTTGGTGGCGCAC
>CABHPP010134657.1:0-10466 GCA_902168425.1 Peromyscus attwateri
TTTGGGGTAAGCACCATTGTGAGGTATACCATGGCCTTCTGCATATGTCACTTATTTCATTGAGGCTGGAGGTGACCAGAGACAGATGTATGTGCATAGCATCTGCTGAACTATCACTTTTGTCCCAGCTAACCTCCATGGACAATCCGTTGTCCCCTCTCCCTCCACCACTGTCACTGCCATTTCCCCCTGATCATCCGTGGCTTCAAGCCTACTGTAGGGAGAGTCGCACAGGACTTCCATAAGCATCTTCAGTCCCACAATTGCCTGAGGTCCAATCCGTGGATTAAATATTTATCCCATTCTATATTAGCTCTCTGTCTATGATGAAATACACGCATACATATACTTAGCAGTACACACTTCTCTGATGAGTTCATGCAGGCTCAGAATTTCAGTACCACCTGAATGACAATGATGTTCAAGTTTGCATCTCCAGCCTGAAATTCTTGCACGTCTGAATGATCACTTACATTTCCTCTTGCATTAAAATGCATCTTACTGTTAACATATATAATGAGTTTCAGAGGGGGTAAAGAGACGGCTCTTTGGTTACAAGCTCTTGTTGCTGTTGCATAGGACAAGGATTTGGTTCCCAGTACCTACATGGAAGCTTACAACTATCCATAACTCCAGTTCTGAAGAATATAATATCCATAGGCATACATGTGGTGTACAACAGGCATTCAGGCAAAAACACTTGTATACATGAAATAAGATAAATCTATTTTTTTTGATTTTTGTTTTTTAGAAAAGACTTCCAGAATTCCTCTCAAAATTCTTCTATATACAGTGGTCTTCCCCATCTTAGTCAATGGCAATTTCATTCTTCCTGTGCCTTTTTCTTTTCTCCTATGATGTATGTGCAATGTGTCAGCAATCTTATCTTCATCCTTACATTATATAGAGTAGCTAACAACTTCTCAAAAGTTCTATTGCCATCGCCTGGTCTAAGCCATTATCATCTTTCACTTAGATTTACAATAGAGATGTCATTGACTTCTGCTTCTTCCATTGTCCTTACTATACATACTCAATTGATTAACTTATTATGAGGACATTTGAATCATTTTATGCCATAGTTCTCCTCCAAATCCCCGTATGGTACCCTATCTGACTAATCAGAATGATCTATAGATTCAGCACTCCAGCAGCATAGAGGTTTAGTATCATTACCAAATATCAGGTACTGTATATAGACTGCTGTTTTTTGATTAGCAATATGGCATGCATGATCACACCAGAATCCCCCTCCCTACATGAGCCATAGTTGTGATAGAGTTGCCATGGCTCAGAAGTAACCCCATAGATACAAATTTCTAGCTCCATTATAATTTCATGGGACTACAGTCTTTATGTTCCGTCTATAGAGGGGATTCAGGTAGGGCTGTTAAAAGCCCAAAGTTGTTTTGGGGTAGGTCTATAGGTATGTTTCTGGTAATTTTTGCTCATGTGATAGGCATGATACAAACTATTTAGGGCTCAAATGGAACAGAAAATCAGAAGAGAGAGAACAACCCTGTATAGGCTTAGACATTAGACATTTGTCTTTCCTGTCCTTATATCTGATTGTCTCTGGCCCTTAGGTCTTCAGATTTGCACTGAAGTATACCATCAGTTTTTATGGCATTCTAGGGTGCAGCTTGCAGTTTTGAGACCTCTGGCCCACTGTAATCTTATGATTCAATACATATGATAAATCTCTTCATATGTTGTGGTGTCTTATATGCCATTAAGCTAATAGAAAAATTTTAGTTTCCTCTTAATCACATGGGAAAATATGCTACAGTGAGCCACTTGAAATCAGCCTAGTCACCCACAGAACCTCTCACTCTACTCCTCCCAATACACACTTGCTCTGGTAGAAGGCAGTGGAGCCTTTCTGGAGAAAGCTGAAATGAAAAGACTAGTTAAAACATTTTGGGAATGTAGTGGAATATTTCTTTGAGGGGATTCAGCTTCCCTTTCAGGCAAACATTCTGTATTTGAAAACTGATTTAGATCTGGGAAGTGATGGAGGGGCTTGGGCTCCTTTTATGATTTTATTTGTTCACTGTAACTTTTCTGCTCATGCCAGTCAGGTAAGAATTTGGTCAATTTCATCTCTGTTTTTCTTCTGGGACCATTTCTTTTCTTATCAGCTGATCAATATCTGATTAATAATTCTGCCTGAACAAAATTGTTCTGATTGCTGCTTTAACTTTGCTGTTCATTACAGTAACTGTTTTGATCTTGTTTATAAGTTGTGGGCTGCCACTTGGCTACTACCACCTAGGATCTCATTACTCTATTGTATTTAGGTTATCCAACTGAGTGGCTCCAGTTCCTACCATATGATCTCGCCCACTGGGATGTACAATCACAATCTATCAAGGATGCTGCGAATCGTACCACAAATCTATTTCTTAAATTATTAATGAAAGATATGTCTTCTGGACTCTACCCATGTGAAAAAGTAGATGCTAAATATCAAACGCACTCTAACATTGCAATATCCCTTAGCCTTTGACCTTTACATTAAATCCGAGGAAGTTGGACATTTCCTGTTTATTCACAGTAGGTATCCTAGTCTATTTTGTAATTCCGTAACAAAATACCTAGGGCTGGGTATCATAAATAAAAATAAAACTTACTTCAAAGTTTTAGGTATACAAAAGTGTTGTACTGTCACCTGTTTGGAACTCACATGGTGGGAATATGTAGGGAATACAAAAGTCACACGGCATAACAGGAAGCAAAGATTCAGGTTGGATGCCAGACTCTCATAGTAATCCCTTCTGGAGGGAAGTAACTCCTTCAAAACCCGTCCGACTCTTTGAGACCAAAATTAATCCATTTATAGGTGTGGATCCCCCAATACCCTAATTATGTTCCATCAGGTGTTAACTCTTAAAGGCTTGACAACCAACTCAACACATCACCACTGGAACCAAGATTACAAACTGAGAACATTTGAAAAACACTTATGAAACCAGATTCATAGCACAGCAATGGACCATCTTCTGATCTGTTTCAACCAAACAGACAAAACCCAAATGTAGAGTGCTGGCTAACTCCTCAAGCTACAGTGTATCAAATAAAGAGTATCTGCAAAATGCATTTGGCCTGATTCAAGTTTACCTCTCTTCCACCATTATCCCACACTTTTCAAATCCATTTACATGCATGTCACCAACACAGAAATTGAAAAACTGAAGCAGCTCTTGTTTGTTTTAGTATACCTCCTCATGGCCCAAGCTTTGTACCTCACATTCACAGGCTTGCTGGATTGAGTCAAGTTACAGGTCTAAAAGAAAAGCATTGACTTCAGTTGCTAAAGTCACTCAGCATTATCTTGCAGAGCAACTGCCTCAAGGAGCCCATTTACACCAGGGGGTCAGTCCAGCTGTTACTACCACAGGTAGGGATACCATTGCTGCTGTCACTAGGAAGACCTCTTACAAGCAGGTTGGGGATGTCACTCTTGCTTGGGTTAAGACAGCCAGGCTCTATTAGTAGTAGGGAAGTCACTTTCACTTTGTTTCAGAGGAGGCAATTCTGCAAGGGGTAGAGTGTGTTTTTTTTTCCCTTGCAGAAAACAGTGATTAGAATTTAGGGCTCAGTGTTCTTGCTTCACCAGAGCCTTTCTGAATATCTACATCTCCGTTCACCCCAGTTCTCATTGTTCCCCAGACAATGTCTTCACTGTGTCAGTAGACACTTTGTGAAACTAGAAGTTGTGCTTGAACTTTGCTTCAGCCATTGCAGGGCTAGACTTTGTGTTATTTTCAGCTGAAATGGCAGCTATAGAAGCAAGGATTTCCCTCCTGGCTCACCTGCAAGCTCACACTCTCTGTATGAGTTCTTAAGTGAGAGATGGCAGTGCTCATCCCTTTCTTCCTCTGAGACACCGAGGACTTGATCTGAGAGCAGCTAATCAATGGTACTGTCTTCACTGGGCTTCAAGAATGCATCAAATAGCATATACAGACTCATGAACCTTCTTATTTTTGATAAGTGGCTGACTAGGAGTAGCCAGTTTGAGTATCTCTATGCATGCCATGAACTTTTGTAAGAGTCTTTATCAATGGAAATAGACATTTACAGTGTTAAATACAATCAGATTAAAGAGAAAATTCCAGAAGTCTCAGAATCAATTCAGAAAAGTAATTATTAAAACCATTCCTTTAGAACCATATTCTGTACAAAAATCTGTGTTAGAATTCTCTAGACAAAAAGGCTATGAGTGTATGTGTATATGTATGTAAAATATGCACACCAAATAGCTATGTAAACACAGAGATATAGATATATAAAGAACTGGCCAGGTGGTGGTGGCGCACACCTTTAATCCCAGCACTCGGGAGGCAGAGGCAGGCGGATCTCTGTGAGTTCGAGGCCAGCCTGGTCTCCCAAGCAAGTTCCAAGAAAGGCGCAAAGCTACACAGAGAAACCCTGTCTCGAAAACCCCCCCCCCAAAAAAAAACTACACAGTATAAATATTATATAAAATATTGTAATATATAACATTCATATGTAGAAAATGCATGTGATAAGTATGGGAAAAGGTATGTGATGAAATATAATATAAATGAATGGACTATCTATGAATATGCTTACATGTGTATGTGCAGAGAACTCAAGAAAGCTTTTTTTTAATAGAATTGTCTAGCTGATTATTAGAGGAATTCACAATCTGCCCTCAACAATTCTGAGAACCAGGAAAACCAGTAGGGTAACTCAGTCCAAGTTCAGTGGCCCTCCAGAACAGAGGTGGGAGGGATATGTCGGCACAGCACTAGTGGGTCAGAGAGCTAGAAATGCTAGTGTTGAGGGGAGGGGAAGATGCGTGTCCTGCAGTGTTCTATTCTTCTCGGGACCTCAACATAGTAAACATTATGCACCAGTGAGGGTAGTCTTCTTTACATACTGTACTGATGTAAAAGGTTAAACCCTTCCACAAATATCCTAGCAGATGTATCCAGAATGATGTCTTACCAGCTATCTGTGCAATCCTTTAGCCCAGCCCAAAGTAAAATAACCATCATTATTCACAAATCTAGGAACTCTGTGTGTGTGTGTGTGTGTGTGTGTGTGTGTGTGTGAGAGAGAGAGAGAGAGAGAGAGAGAGAGAGAGAGAGAGAGAGAGAAAGTATTTGAGCATGGCACTAAAGAAAGCATGGAAATAAAAATGTTAAAAATATGTAGTTTAAAGACAAGAGAATGGAAAATCAATGAAAGGTAGAAAAGTAAATAAAATTTTAAAGTACATATATACATCAATAGGTAAATGTAACACACACACACACACACACACACACACACACACGTAGTAATATCTATCCTGTGTTCCAAAAAGAGACTGGCTTGACTGTATAAACTTTGTTAAACAAGCAAAAGTAAAGTAGTGTTTACTCATTCTTTGAATTTCTTAAGTTTTATTAATGTTTTCATTTTCAAGTAGTATATAAACTTTTTTCTGCTCAAAGGTATTATTTTAATAAAAAAAACCATGAAATCAAATTCAATATGTAAGTTTTAGTTTTTACTTTTTTGCTAAGCTAAAATAGGATTGAAATGATCATTCAGAAGTCTTTCTTCATTTTTTGGCATTTTGTATTTTGAGACAGGGTCACACTATGCATAGCATTGGCTGGCCTGGAACTCATTGTATGAACCAGGCTGACCTTCAACTACAATGGTCTGACTACCTGTCTCCAGAGTGCTGGGATTAAAGGTATGCACCATTACATGTGCCCTCATCCAGAAGACTTAAATGATTTACAGATTCATGTGTAAAAACAGAAAATATTTATACTACTCATGTATTTAGAATCTGTTTAGGGAAAGTAACACAGGACACATTACAAATTAAAAAGAAAAAAGTTATGTGGGTTTTTTTTTCCTTGAGATGTAATAGAGAGGGAGAAAGGTACACAATTTTTTATCACTTGCTTTATTTAATATCATATTTAGTTATTGACATAAAAATCATGAGTTTTATTGCTAACAAATTGTATGTTGAAGCAAAATTCCTAACGAAGATGTTCTTCTCTGGAAAACCACTGTATGCTGGAACCATTTAAATTATGTGTTTACTGTAAACTCTGGAGCCATTATTTAGGGAAGACACCAATTAGAAGAACAATGAGAATATTTAATTTCCATCATTGGTCTTCCTAAATTCAGACAGCTATGTCAATATGCAGACTTCAAACAATACTTTGTATTTCATAAATATTTAAAAGGATTCTATTTTTATCCATATACAGCCTCAAAATATAGGTCAGACAACTTACAGAAAGTGCACACTGAGAAAATGCTTTTCCCTAAATAGAGATAGGTGTGTGGATAAGGATAAAATCTTTGTTATGATTTGGATACAGGATGACCCATAGTCTCTTGTGTTGAACAGTTGGGTCCCAGTTGGTGAAGCCCTAGAATGTTGTAACCAGACCCAATGGCTCATTCTGGTGGGAGTTCAGTACACCAGCAAGCTGGGAGAAATGTGGACAGCAAAAACTATGCACACGACCTTTCAAAGGGGAGCAGGGACTCTATCGAGGATTGGGCTACAGACGACCGGTAGTACATTCTAGCAGAGTATTTTCCTGTATTCTCTGTGTTCTGAAAATGTGAATGAGGCTGAATTCAGAATAACAGGCTAATTTATTTGGTGAAACATGTTTCAGAATAGCATACCATCCCGGCTGTGTCCTGGCTCGTACTCATTGATTTTAGCAGGTTTATACTAAGATCCTGAGATGAAAGAGTAGGAAGACATCAAAACATGTGCATTTGGTGAGGAAAGGAGTGTGGACAAAGGAGAAGCTATGGATTCTCATGCTTGGTGAAAGAAACGCTGCCAGTTACAGGGTGAACTTGTCTCCCTGAAAGAGATGTCACATAGTTCAAAACAACTCGTCAGAAAACTTTATAGTACAACACCCAAATAATTATGGGTCAGTGGGAGGGAGGCCTGCCTCTTGATCAGGACTGCTTACAGCTGTCCTCTAGTTAAATTTTGATTTCACTTCTGGACCCTGAGGAAGGATTTGTGTAGCTGGAGTTTTTCTGGTCCTGCCTGGCCCAGGGTCAGGACAAATCTCTCTCACCTACCAGTCCCACAGCTGCTCAGACCCAACCAAGTAAACACACAGAAACTTACATTACTTATAAATTGTATGGCCGTGGCAGGCTTCTTGCTAACTGTTCTTATATCTTAAATCAACCCATTTTTATTAGTCTATAAGTTGCGATGTGGCTCGTGGCTTACTGGTACCTTACATCTCACTTGTCATGGCAGCAGTTGGCAGTGTCTCTCTGCCTTAGCCTTCCACTTCCCAGTATTCTCTTCTCTCTTTGTCCCACCTATACTTCCTGCCTAGCTACTGGCCAATCAGTGTTTTATTTATTAACTAATCAGAGCAACACATTTAACATACAGAACATCCCACAACAGATTTGCCTTCTCTGGGTTTTTTTGTCCCAATGTAGTCACATTGAGTAAATCTCACTTTGCCACTTTCCACTTATAACTTCATGTTTTAATTGGCTTGCTGAAGGCTGGTGGCCAGATCCAATTTGGGACACAGGTTGTGACCCCTACCCTCAAGGTCAATAACAAGACCATTGAATTGAAGTGAGACTTTGCTTGTTCTAGTGTGGCAGTAAGAAAGGTGATCTGAAGGCATGATCTTACCCAGTAAATGCAGATTCTTTTGAAAATGTCGGGAAAATAAAAAGAGTACCTGCAAATATAGAGCATCCAGAGTGCCTTGCCAAAAAGCATTTTCTAGATACTGCCAGTGTACTTAGACTCCGTGGCAGCTGTGGGAAGAGGAGGCAGGGCCACCCTGAGCTGATAGCAGAGCCTGGCAGCAGCAGCATTATAGTGCTGGCTGCCAGGCATACTGGATATGAGAGCCTTCAGAATCAGCCTGGCTTACACCGAAGTTCCAGAAGGCTGCTGAGGCCAGATAGTATGTGACAAGGTCATATTTCCTTCATGTAGCTACTGAGTAGGCTGTGAATAAAGCTGTGAAGGTGAAGTGCAAGTTACAGTGAAGCCCCTAGAGTGATGGAGATGCCAGGAATGTGAGATGTCTCCCTAGGACAGCTGCAGGTATTGAATGAAGCCAGCCCAAGTGAGAGCACATTCATGTTGCAGGCAGAGAAGCACTGGGGATGTTGGGTTACCCAAGGCCATCCACACCCAGATGCTGAAAGCATGAACAGCATATGTCAAATGTGCAGCTCTAGGGCCTGATATTCCCCTTGCTAGGTTTTGGTATTTATTTTGTCTTGTCTATTTTTACTCTCCTCCCATTCTTTCCTTTGGAGGGGAAGCATCTCTTCTATGATACTGTATATCGGAACCATACATCACTAGGTTTTTTTGGTTTTATGGAGTTTCACACTTAAGAGATTCCTTGAGTCTCAGAAGAGATTTTTGAACATTTGTATCTTAAGAAAAAATACTCTAACTGTAAACCTATGGAGAGTTTTGAGTTTTGATTGAGTGCATTTGCACCATGAGATGACCATGACCCATTGGGAACCAAAGAACGAATGCTGTGGTTTGGATGCTCAATGTCTTACACAGGCTCATGTGTTTGAATATACAGTCCCCATTTGGTAGTGCTTCTTTGGAAAGTTAGAGAAGCGTTAGGAGGCAGGGCCTGGCTGAGGAAGTGGGCCAGTAGGGTTCAGTCCTGTTCCAGCTGTGGTTCTCTGTCTCCTGATCTTCTGCCATGTCAACAATCAACCTGTGTCTTGCTGCCATGAACACCCCTGTGTCTTCATTATCCCAGAACTGTAAGACAATAAGTCCTCTCTCCCAAAGTTGTTTCTGTCCCATTTGTTCTCACAGCAATGAAAATTAGTCATCAGTACACTCTCTGAAGCTGGATATTCTTTATATATGAGCACTCACACACACAATAACTATGAGCATATGAGTACGATTTGCTTAAAAATAACTTATGTATGTTCTTTGATGCTAATAAATGAACTTGGATTTTTTAAAAAAAATCAGTGAAAGATTATATCTTTATAGAATAAGATGCCTAAATATAGCAATCTATTTGAAGTAACATGATTTGATTTCCTTATTCTCCCAAATCAGTGTGTGAGACTGGTTTTGTGTACTGTCCAATCAATTCAGTACTTTTTTCATCTACTTAAGATATGTGGGATCCTTTTGCGTTAACGTTGGATGCTCCTAGGGAACATCTGCTTACAATTAGTTGACTAGCTGCTACTCTCAAAACATCTCAAGAGGAGGATGTAAGTGATTAAGTATATAGAATGGGCAATTATATTCAATGTGTGTTCATTCACAAAAAATAAATTTTAAAATAAGAGTGTTTCACATCTCCAGGGCAATAAAAAGTTGTATCTCAACAATATGCATGGATTTATATCCTTAAATGTTCTTAGTTCTCTCTCAAACCCATAGTCATATTAGTAACACACATTCTGGGAAGGCATTTTACCTGATTACTTCCCCTTACCTGTGTTTAGAAATGTTGAAGTCAGATAATGAATGGAATTGAACTTTTATTATAAAATAAAGAGCAGGATACAAATACCCTCATACAATCCTTTTAAAGGAAAGGACTGCTTGCTTTTAAAAGGTTAACAGGTCTGATAACAAGTGAACATATTTCTCCTCCATTTCTTAGTGTTACTAGCTCTTCTTCCTCCCTCTGGAAAGTTTCTTTTTCTCTTGTTCTCATCATCCCCAGCACCTTCTCCCTTTGTTACTATAATCATTGCTATCTTCAACGGAGGCCTCACATGCCTCCATGTGCTGTTTCTTCAAATATCTTAATCAAATTCAATGTTTTCTTAAATGTTTTAAATTGTCACAAAAACTATTGATGGTTTTGGGAGACTTTGTAGTATTTCAATACATGGATACTCAATGTCCTCCATCGGCTCATGTGATATAAACAAGACCTGAAGAGTTCCAACACAAGCTAATATCCCAAAGAAGATGGGGGAAATCTCACTGGGCTGCACCCATAGGTGAAGAGCTACAAGAAATTAACATCTGCAGAAAGAGAATTAGTCTTCCCCAGGAATAAACCCCATGACTGGTTATCCAAAGCCAAGTGGTCAGCCTTAGAAGTACATATATACAGGCAAACTGAACAAACTCAGCAGGTCAAATTTAAGTGTTGATACATATATATGAATATATACATGCATGCATATGTAAGTATCAATGTAATAACAATGGTTAATGACAAGGAAGCCATGAATTTGTGAAAGGAGGGTGTACATGGAAGGGGGGGAGGAAAGAGAAGGGATAAATGATGTAATTATACTTTTATGCTGAAATAATTTCTATACAGTATGTTCTCATCCATTTTCCTCCCCCCATTTCTCCCAGATCCTCCCCCAGCTCCACACCTACCCAACCCTATGTTCTGCCTCTCTCTCTCTCTCTCTCTCTCTCTCTCTCTCTCTCTCTCTCTCTC
>CABHPP010134657.1:10476-39508 GCA_902168425.1 Peromyscus attwateri
CTCTCTCTCTCTCTCTCTCTCTCTCTCTCTCTCTCTCTCTCTCTCTCCTTAAACATACAAACACAGAAAGACAAAAACAGAAAACAAAATATACAAGCAAAAGAACAATGTGATAAAAAAAATACCCAAAGCAATGTGAGAAAAAATGTCTACAAAAATATCATTGCATTCACCTCATGTTGGGCAACTATTCCTGGACACGGGCCTACCGTGAAACAAGTAAAGTACCCAGTGAGACTCAATGAAGAAAACTAATTTTTCATTGCAAATGGGTACCAATTGCAGATAGCTTCTGGGTAAAGAGGTGGGAGCCGTGTCCACTTCTCCCTCTCTGTGCTAGGACCTAGCTGACTTGAACTTGTGCAGGCCCTGCTCCACAGTCAATGTGAGTCCATATATACATCAGTCCTGTTGTGTCTGGAAGACACTATTTCCGTGGTGTCATCCATCCCCTCTGGCTCTTAAAACCTTTCTGCTTCCTCTTACACATGGCTCCCTGAGCCCTGAGGAAAAGTTTGATAAAGACATCCCATTTAGAAATCAAAAGTCTCTCATTCTGCACATTGTCCAGTTGTGAGTCTCTGCATCAGACTCTCGTCTACTGCAAGAAGCTTCTCTGTGGATGGCTGAGTGTGGCACTGATCTATGGGTAGATTGGAATGTTGTTAAGAGTTATTTTATTGCTATGTTCCTTTAGCAGAACAATAGTATTTGGTTTTCAGAGCCTCTCTAATCTCAGGTTCTTGGCCACCCTAGCCTTATCAGGCACAGGTTTCATTTCATAGAACATGCCCTAAATCCAATCAGAGAGTGGTTCGTTACTCTGACACCACTGATTACACCAGCATATCTCACAGGCAGATCACTGTTACTGGGCACAGGATTTGTAGCTGAGCTGGTGACTAACCTTCTATCTGATAGTATGAAAAGGACCTTCCAGTACCATGAATAGGGTAAAGTAGGTTGGGGTAGAGCTTCTAGTTGTATACCAGCTCAACTTTTCTGTGTTCAGTGAGATATAAAAGTGTGTCTTCAGCAAGAGGACCTTACCATCAGTTTGTGGAGAGCAACCAGTAGCCTTGATGATAAACTGAGATGGGTGGAGATTTATATGGGTCTCCTTTGATCAACAACTAAACTAGACATAATCCATTTCTGGCATTAGATGCTTCACTTGGTGAAAAATGATGTCTAACTGGGACTCTGCTTCCTGTTATTGATCCCTCCACTTGGATTCTTTTCATATATGTATATTTTAGGACTCTTCTACAGTAGCGGGCTTTCAGACGGCCCCTCAGATGGCCCCTTTGTCTTAGTTGCTCCATCCTGTATTCCCTTTCTTTCATCCTCCTCCTCATTTCACCCTCCCTCTCCATTCTCCTCCCATCTCTCCATCACTATAAATACTATTTTCCCTTCCTTGGGAGAGCCTTACTTCACCTCTATCTTACTAGGTACCTAATCTCTATAGTTATACACACTGCAGCACACATTATAGAAGGCTTAAAAGTTAACATCTGCATATAAGAGAAAACATATTTGTCTTTGGGGGTCTAGGTTACCTCATTCAGAATATTTTTTCTGTCTCCATTCATTACCTGCAAATTTCTTTATTTCATTTTCTTGACAGCCGAATAATATTTCATAGTGTAAATGTATCACATTTTTATTATCCATTCATTTGCTGATGGACATCTAGACTGTATCCAACGTCTGGCTTGATGTAATTATATTTTATTTAAAATGTTAAAATGTGTCATTGAATTAATTATCTGTAAGAAAAATCAAAACCTGGAAGATCCTTTGTTCTCCTTTCATATGAATATATATATATACATAGACTCCAGATGTGTATATATATATATATTCCACATCTGGAGTCTATGTCATAGGACCAAGCACTTACTTCTCCAATCTAACTATGACTTTGCACCAGTTGACCTGGCTTTCCAAATTATTACTTTACTATTCTCTACAGTCTCTGGTAACCACTATTTTCTCCACTTTTATGAGATCAATGCTTAGCATTTGATACAGAAGCGAGGTCACGAGGCATTTACTTTTCTATTTCACTTAATCATTAATGTTGTCACAAACGATGAAATTTCACCCTGACTGTGACTGAAGAGTATCCCTCACAAATGATAGGATATCTATCACCTGTGCCTGACTGAAGAGTGTCCCTCTATCTAGGAACTCACTTTTCATCCATTCACCACTTGATGGATACTGAGGTCATTTCCTTCTCCTGCCTGTTTTTCAATCTCATTAAACATGGTACAGCTATCCCTTGAACATGCTGGTTTCTTTTCTTTTGGATATGCACCCTGGAGTGGGATTGCTAGATTTTAAGGTGGTTTCAGTTTTTAATTTGGGGGAAAAGCATCCATAAAATGTTATATAATGTAAAATGAATATATTTAGAAATGAAAACTGACCTTATTAACACATTACTTTTTGTGTTTGTGGCACTGCCTCCACATTATTAGGACAGCTTTTCCATAAGGTATTACAATAGACCTGGGTGGATTCCAGAGACTGAACGTATGCTGGGTAAATGTGAGTTCATGTCCTAAAAGCAGGACACTATTTGAATTCTTTCCCTCACATTCTTCTGAGTCCTGGTGTAACCATCTGATACAGAGAAATTCATTATTGTTTTTTTAAAAAATTGATTGTGAGAAAAATGTGTGGGCTAGGAGATGCTTGGTGATTAAGAACACTTGTTGCTCTTGAGAAGACCTGGATTCAGTTCCCAGCACCCACATGGTGACTTGATACTGTCCATAACTTCCGGTTCTCAGGGATCCAACCACCTCTTCTGATGCATATGGTCCATATCCACACATTCAGGCAAAACACTCATTCACATAAAATAAATAAAT
This sequence comes from Peromyscus attwateri, assembly GCA_902168425.1. Lineage (NCBI taxonomy): Eukaryota > Metazoa > Chordata > Mammalia > Rodentia > Cricetidae > Peromyscus > Peromyscus attwateri. Next base: position 13,362 of record CABHPP010134657.1, read on the forward strand.
CTTAAAAAAAAAAAAGAAGGCCAACTCTCATTGGACCAAGAGGTGAGTGACTCTTCTCACACCCAGAGAGTCCTGCCCCTAGGATCCAGGCCCTGGGACACAGCCAGTCCCCGGAAACCCCCACCCAACTCTGCCCCAGTTGCCTGCCAGCAAGGAAAATTCCTGTGGAAAGCTCCCCCCCACCAGCAAAACCCCCATCAGACCTTGCAGTCTACAAGTTACATGCTCTGCTCTACCACCCATCTGCCTGTGACCCCAGCAACTTCCTGAGACATGGAAACCAAACCACTAGCTCTCCTTGGACCAAGAGCTCTCGTTGGACCAAGAGTAACTTCCAGAGACAGGGAATCCTCCAGCCCTCATTGGACTAAGAGTGGCTTTCTGAAACATAAATCTGCCAGCTTGCATTGGACCAAAATAGGATTCCTGAGACACAGAAACTGTCGGCTCTGACTGGACCAAGAACCCTGATAAGACCAAGTTAGTCACAGAACTAACTAGCTTGGGTTGGGCCAAGATCAACTCCCTGAGATACAGAATCTGCCTGCTCCAATTAGACCAAGAGCTAAGATAGGACCCAGAGGGGCCCCCTGAGACACAGACACAACAAGCACAGAGTGGACCAATAGCAACTGACTCAGACACAGGTACCTCTTATACCTATTAGAGAAGGAAATGGGCAGACGTCAATGCAAAAATACATACAACAACATAATGAGCAATATGGCATCACCAGAACCCAGCCCTCGTCCAACAGCAAGACCTGAACATCACAATATAGAAAAAGCAGAAGAAAGCAACCTTAAAAATAAATTCATGAAGATGTTAGAGGCTTTCCAAGAAAAAAATGGAAAATTTCCTTAAAGAAATTGAGGAAAAGGCAAACAAAAAAAAATTGGAAGAAATCAATAAAGAAATTGAGAAAAAGACAAACTTGTACAGCCACTTTGGAAATCAGTATGGCAGTTTCTCAGAAAACTGGGAATCAACCTTCCTCAAGACCCAGCTATACCACTCTTGGGCATATACCCAAGGAATGCTCAATCATACCACAAGGACACATGCTCAACTATGTTCATAGCAGCATTATTTGTAATAGCCAGAACCTAGAAAAAACCTAGATGCCCCTCAACTGAAAAATGGATAAAGAAAATGTGGTACATATACACAATGGAGTACTACTCAGCAGAGAAAAACAATGACATCATGAGGTTTGCAGGCAAATGGATGGATCTAGAAAAAAATCATCCTGAGTGAAGTAACCCAGACTCAGAAAGACAAACATGGTATGTACTCACTCATAAGTGGATTCTAGATGTAAAGCAAAGGATAACCAGAATGCAACTCACAACTTCAGAGAGACTAGTTAGTAAGGAGGACCCTAGGAAAGACACAGGGATCACCCAGCAATGGAGAAAAGGATGAGATCTACATGAGCAAACTGGGGGTGAGGGGAAGAAATGGAGGGCAAGGGACAGGGGATGAGAGCTTAGGGGAGCAGGAGGTTCAAGCTGGATCAGGAACAGAGTGGGAGAACAAGGAAAGAGATACCATGATAAATGAAGACCCCATGGGAATAGGGAGAAGCAGAGTACTAGTGAGGTCCCCAGGAATTCACAAAGATGACTCCACCATAGACTACTGGCAATGGTTGAGAGGGTGCCAGCGCTGACCTACTCTGGTGATCGGATGGCTGAATACCCTAACTGTCATGATAGAACCCTCATCCAGTGACTAATGGAAGCAGATGCAGAGATCCACAGCCAAGCTCCAGGTGGAGCTCCAGGAGTCCAATTCAAGAGAGAGAGGAGGGATTCTATGAGCAAGAGATATTGAGACCATGATTGGAAAAAGTATAGAGACAAGTAGACAAACTAGTGGAAACACATGAACTGTGGACCAATAGCTGAGGAATCCCCATGGTACTGGACTAGGCCCTCTGGATAAGCAAGACAGTTGTTTAGCTTGAACTGTTTAGGGGGCCCCCAGGCAGTCGGACTGGGACCTGTCCCTAGTGCATGAGCCAGTTTTTTGGAACCTAGTGCCTATGGTGAGACATTTGGCACAGCCTTGGTGCAGGGAGGAGGGGCTTGGACCTGCCTCAACTAAATGTACCAGGCTCTGCTGACTCCCCATGGTGGACCTTGCTTTGGAGGAGGTGGGAATGGGGGTGTCTTGGGGGGGAGAGGCTGGGGGTGGGAGGAGGGAGGACAGGGGAATCTGTGGTTGATATGTAAAATGAATAGAAAACCTCTTAATTAAAAAAAAATTTAAAAAAAAAGAAAGAAAGTAAAGAAAGTGTGATTAGAGGTATGCATCTCCAGTTCAGTAAAATAAAACAAAAGAGAAAGTGGAGGAGGAAAGCCATCTGCTTGTGTTCTGCATAAACAGAGGGCATGGTTAATGAAAACCAAAACCATGGCTCTCCTACGTAAACAGGACATACACAGACACAAACACCTGCTTCAGTAAGATGTGTAAACAAGAAAACACATAGCAACAGCACCTGCTCCAGGAAGAGGCTCTATTATAAAGTAGTTCAGATCAGAGGTGCCCGTGCGGCAGTGTATGCACACAGTTCCGGCACTAGGGAGGCTGGTGAGTCAGAGGCCAGCCTGAGCTATGTACAGTGAGACCTTTCTCAAGAAATGGAAAAATAAGCTACTGGCTTTGTGAGTCACACAGAACAGGCTTGGGATTCACACTCCACGTTTGATTAGCCCTGAAACTTTGGGTAAGTTAATTAATGTCAGTAATTTTCCATTTCCAAATATAACAATTAGCAACAGTCATAGTAATATTTACCACTTATTGAATATTTGGAGGAATAAATGAGATGGCATGAGAATACTTAGCAAAGCACCTGTTTTATGCATATTAATAGGCAGCAAAAATCAAACTGCTGAATAATTGATTTATAAGCCTATCCTACCTACTAGACAACTAATACACATAAAATAAACCCATTGCCATCTTTAATTAAAAACAAGTGGCAAAAATATAAATTTATTTTTATAAATTCAAAATTAGATTTTTTTTTTTACAATTAAATACAGCTAGCCTTATTTTCTGAGTATGACATTTGTTAGGAAGTTATAGGCTTCCCAGAATTCCACAAGTATTTCCTGAACACCAAGGATGAACTATAAATAGAGCTGTGGGAGAGGTATGTAGGGCTCTTGTTCTGCTGGAGTTTAGACTATAGTCACTACCAGAATGGAACAGAGCAGAGATGTTAAGCAAATACGTAGCACCCATCCACGAAGTTACCAAAGCCATGGGGTTGCTTCCTGGGTGTGGCTACAGCAGAAGACTACTCCTGATTGAACTGGAGGCCTGGGTGATAAAGACCCAACATCTAGAGCTAGCACAAAAACCGGTGGGAACCACCTACTGTTGCCCTACACAGGAGGACCAGATGTGAGATTTACACACCTGAAAGCCAGTGTGTTCTAGAAGTAAAATACCCAAGCCATTTTTTTGTTTTGTTTTGTTTTGTTTTTGTTTTTTGTTTTTTCGAGACAAGGTTTCTCTGTGTAGCTTTGCGCCTTTCTGGAACTCACTTGGTAGCCCAGGCTGGCCTCAAACTCACAGAGATCCGCCTACCTCTGCCTCCCGAGTGCTGGGATTAAAGGCGTGCGCCACCACCGCCCGGCCCCAAGCCATTTCTTAAATGTTTCATCTGTTTTCTCCTTGTAACACTTACTCACCACTTTCTGTTTAATAAGTGTGTTTGTTATTCATTTTAGAATGCCCGCTACCACCCACACAAAAAATTCAACAAAATGTACAAGTCAGAGGTAAGGAGAGGACTGTTCCAGGAACGTGTCAGATACAAGAAGGGACTGTGCCTGGCGTATGGCAGAGGCAGATGGGGACAGTGCCTGTTTTCGTTTTTTGTTTTGTTGTTTGTTGAGACTGAAAGATACTGTTCACAGAAGGTTAAGAATCTCACGTGAAAACTATTAATTCTCTACCCGAGTAGTACATTTCTATTTCTAGCCTCCAGAATGAAGTGGGAGGTGGAAAAACTGGAGAAGACAGAATTGTGATGTTCTTGGCCCACCAGCAAGCAAAGCATTCAGCAGCCCAGCCCTGAAGTCTCTGCAGGGTCCCTGAGCAAATCATTTCCTTTACTGGTTGGTTCTAAGAACTCCTCTGCTGACTCAGCTCCTGGAATGTAAATATCACAGAAATGATGGAGAAAAAAAAACCAGCTAATTTGAAACTGTGTCTAGAGATCTAAAGGGGGAAAAATGCTTCCTACATACACCTTCATGTTCATAACCTTTTGATTAAAAATCACCTTATCAGAGGTGAAGTCTACTGATTAGATTTGAAACCAATGGAAAAATAATAATAATTCCTTCCTCTCATACCACTACGCTTATTACAGCTCCCTATCTTACACGGCAGCTGTCCTACCTCATCCGAGAAGAAAGCATTAATAATGATTTTTAATTATATAAACATATAAATATATCTCGAGTGAAACAGCAATAAATAGCAAAGTGCCACATGCGCTCCCCAGGACTTTCACTTGAAGCCTCCCAGTGTTTACTCAACGGAAGGTTTTGGTGCTTGGGCTTATTGGTGACACACAGGACGTCTTTTTCTCTCTGCCAGAGTTTGGGTTTAATCCTATACTCTCTGCATATCCAACCCACCTCCCAATGCCCCCCCTCCCCCATAGCCTTTTAATAATACTGCTTCCTGTTGAATGTAAAGACTGGCCTCTAGGGCAGGAAATCCTTTGTGTGATCAGTGAGGTGACAATTTCAAGTAAAAGAGTGGACTAGCAATGTGGGCATTTGAAATTCACTCCAAACGACATCAGTGTTGTAGTACAAGTCTTACTATATCCATTCTGAACCACAAGATAGAAACATGATTATCACAAGTGATTTTTAAACCTGGATAATTATGTGTTTTATCTGAGGAGGCTTAAGACAAGCAGGCATCTACCTTTCAAGAGACCTTGAAATTAATACAGTAGTGGTTTGAAATTCCATCACAATTAAAGGTAAAATGTTAAAATATATTTTTAAACGTGAAAGGCTAACGAAGAGGCGCTCATGATGAAAATATAAAGGGAATCCATGGCTATTACAATAAACACGCAGCACTGAACCATGTGAGAATAAATTATATCCCTGTGAATACAAGTGGAATTTTAAGTAGTTTTACAGATCTTCTTTTGCAACACATAGAGGATGTCATTTCATCTTCCCCTGGTCTGCAAGCACACACTTTTTAAAAACCAGGCATTTCCAAAGCTCTTTTGCATTAAAGCTGGATCAGGCTGAGCCTAAGGAAGTCCTGTTTAACAACCAAGAGTGTTTTGTTTGGTACCCAAAACGTACATGTAAATGAGAACATGAACTCACCCTGTGGACCAGTTGAGGCCGGGCTAGGCGGGGGTGGGGGGTGTTAGGGGGAGTGACTAGGACCTAGCTATTTATATTTCATTCAGCCTTTGCCTTCTGTACCCGATAATTTCAGCTATGGATAGTAGTGATACTGATGTTTTTCATAAATATCCATCCTACATTTGTTTCTTTTTAAATAGCATGGTTTTATTTTTGATATTGATGCAATTTGCTTCGTAGAATTTACTAGCAAGCATAAATACTCTGACGCCTTTTTCTAGAAGGTTTTTTTTGTGTCTCTTTTCTCTAGACAGAGTCTCACAGAAATTACTAGGGCTAAAAACTGGGGAACAATAGCTAGAAGACACGTGTTAATTAAAATGGTATTTGATGCAGGAAAGGAGCTAGTGTAGTTATTCTATTGTTTTTGAGGAGCAAGGTAGAAGAAATATTGCAACTCCTATTTCAATGAATGGTGTTTTTTTGAATCGTACTTCCCTGAAGTCATGAGGAGACTTACAAAAAACTATAAGCAACCAAGTCTTCCTTTTGAAGAAATTCCTAACCTCAGGCTCAGAACACTGTTTATGTTTGTGCTTTTCTAGTCTAATGTTAAGGGAAAGTAAATAATGAAATACATTTAATTCATTAGTGTTTCACTCTGAAAGATGCACTACTGAGGTACCAATCCAAACACAAGTTCTCTAAAGACAAGGGAAGCCCACTCTCCGTTCCCTGGCACAGCCCTCCTTTGGATTAGAACAGGATACATTTAAAGATAATGTCTTTTTTCGCTGGTCTGAACAGCCACAAACTAGGGTTTTGTTAGGAAAAAAAAGTAATTGGGGCGTCCTTCATCCCACTCTGTTATCAGCGGCCCAGCTAATTCAGCCGACAGAACAGAGCCCCATAAGGTGACTTTGAGCACTCTATCTAACCCTCCTTATTTGTCCAAATCAACAAATTCTGTGGTGCGTGCAGCAGCATGCACTGAATGGAAACAGTGGCAGCGCATGCAGACTAAGGCTTCCTTCCGTCAGCAGGGCCTCTTCCTTCTCCTACTAGGGGCTGTCATCAGTCACTCTTTGTTTTCATGCCCTTTACCTTTCTCCCTTTTAACATCACTGTGGTTCACGTCATTCAGTCTCATCTGCTTCTATGTCTCAGATTCCCCTACTTTGCTACTTTCAGTTTCCTTTTCATTCCCTCTTACTTTTTGTCTAAATGGCTAATGAGCAGAAGTAAAAAGGAAAAAGAAAAGAACTTGCATCAGTGTAAAACACACTCATAAACACAAATGCCACCACCAGCAACTACCCACCACCAATCACCTTAAACTATGGATTTAGGATTACCTGTGTGATCTGCGTGTGTTACAAAACAGGGATTCCAGTTACAGAAGCAGGTGAATTTTCAGCTTGTTGTTTTCCAGTGGTCTCATTGCGTAAAAGCCCCTAGAGTATGGAACACATTCCTCACCATTGTGCATTATTGCCATGTTCATGGCAGGAAAGTAACATCCCAGCTGTTCTGCTCTTCCAGGCACCTCTTCTAATTAGAACTCTGACAAGTTGCCTCTGGATAAAATGTAACCTAAGGTGTGTGCAGAGTCAGGTCTCTGGGGAAGTTTTCTTGAGCTCCCCCTTTCAATGAAAGCTCTAGATCACCTTTACTAAATTCTGTCTAGAGTCAAACTCTTTTTAGGAAAACTCCAGAAGTTTTGAGCTAATACAATTCCCTTCTAGGAAATTTGAAACCTGAAGAAAATCTCCAGGGAAGACTGTCTGCTGCCCTAGCCCCCAGAACAGGGTTGTGTTGCAGTGGGACTCGGGTCTTCAATCAGACAGGAGGCTGTGTTCCATGGAGGATCAACATTTGACCGCATACATGGTAAAGACATGAAACTATTATTCAGCAGCTGTTTGAGGTATTGATGAGCAAGTGAATGAAATGAATGCATAGTTTCAGAAGTTGAGCAGTATTTTAAAGGTAGTTGGATTTTCCTTTATTAGAAAATTCTTTCATGCCTCTCCCAAGGCAGCCTCTTGCTGAAGAGGACAGAAGTTCCACTGATGGACCATTCCCTTGCTCTGTGTGCTCTGCAGGCTCCCCGCTCCAGTTGCCTGGATCCCTCTCCCTTGCCACCAGTTCTGGGTTAGTTCAGTGCCTGTCTCTTACCAAAGCATCAGCACCATGTACTGACTCCACTGTTAGCAATCAGTTCACCAGAATGACACCATCAGAAAGAGGACTGCCACCTTCTCCATTTCAATTCTGGGGTGGCATGAGCTGTGCACATTTGCTCCTTTCCTGAGAACTCTGGCCTGGGCCAGCCCCTTCAGCTCTTGTAACCAAGATGTTTCCCTTTGACACGCATCACATCCAGCAACATCAACAAGCCATAACGGGGATTTTTTAGCAAAACACCCACAGCAGGATTTGAAAGACAAGGTGTATTTCTGCACTTACACCATTTCTTGTCAGTAAATATTCTACTTAAATTCATTTTTCTTTCTTTAGATTTTAGTTTATAAATGCAGCTCTTGGAGTTACTAAATAGGAGTAATTAAATGATTCAAGATATTTAGTGTATGCATACAGAATTATATTTGTGACAGCTTAATTTTTGGATATATTAAAATAAATATTATGTCATTCAGTGATGTGAATTTCATATTATGAATGTGTTATCATGTCAGTTTAATTGACTTTTTTGTTTGGGAGGAAAAATAACATTGTTTGTAATAATCCTTCCCACGTTCATATATAATATATTATACTGAGTTACGGTTCATTAACGTTCATAATGAGGAGTCAATTACATTAATTATAATTTCTTCCTCATATGTTTCCAAATGAAATTAAATTTACCTCCCATTATAGACTATACTAAATCAATAGGTTTTTAATCATATACTATGTTTGCGAACTTAGCATTGTAAGGTATCTGTAGAGAATACTAAACTATGAACTGCATTCTTATAAATAAAATGATTTACAATCTTTTGGGTATTTAGTAGTCTAAGCAGAGATTAGATTTGGAAAAACTGATAAAAAGTATGTGGGTCATGAGAAAGTTGATAGGAGTAGCAGGTTTCTTAACATCTAACCACAAAAATTAACTCAAAGTCAACCCATAGACAACGTGAGGTGTCTCTGGCAGGTCTCACCTTTGTTGTATTGCAAGACTTCACTGAAGTCTGAGCTCAGAACACACAACACACACACACACTTTGCCATGCACACACTTCCATGCTGTTCAACACCAATCAACACAGCCTGAAACATGTCATCTCAGGCTCTAGATACATTAGTGTTATGAATTGCAGAGTGTTGACTGTACATGCAAAGTATTCTGCTCTTAAATGAACATAATGGTTTAATTACCAAAAACAGAGACCTTTTATATTTTCCTACTATTCTTCATTAGTATGAAGTACCAAATTAGTACTTCTCTGTATTGTATGTGGTTAGAATTGAGTTGCTAACTTTAGTGTTACACATATAAAATAAAATCATTAAGTGAATTTTTTGGCTTGAAATTAGGTTAGAATTTCCAACCATTTCTGAAATGGTCAATTTGCAGTTTTGTGCTATATATTTATATGAAGCTGCAATCTCATCACTGAATACACTGAAAATATTCTATGTCCTGTATTGTCAAATACTCAGGCATGATGTCTTTATGTAAATATAAGCAAGTACATTCATCTCATTAGAATACAAATTTGCACGACTCTGAGATACAATCTTATACCTATCAGAATGGCTAAGATCAAACACTGATAACAGCTTATATTGGAGAGAACATGGAGCAAGGAGAACACTCCTCCACTGTTGGTGGGAGTACAAACTTGTACAGCCACTTTGTAAATCAGTATGGTCATTTCTCAGAAAACTGGGAATCAGTCTTCCTCAAGAACCAACTATATCACTCTTGGGCATAGGAATACTCAATCATACCACAAGGACACATGCTCAATTATGTTCACAGCAGCATTATTTGTAATAGCCAGGACCTGGAAACAACCTAGATGCCCCTCAACCAAAGAATGAATTAAGAAAATGTGGTAAAATGTAGTAAAAAACAATGACATCATGAAATTTGCAGTCAAATGGATGGAACTAGAAAATATCATCCCAAGTGAGGTAACCCAGACTCAGAAGGACAAACATGGTATGTCATAAGTGGATACTAGTGTAAAGAAATGGATAACCAGACTACAACCTATAGCTCCAGAGAAACTAGCTAACAAGGAGGACCCAAAGAGGGACACATGGATCGCCCTGGGAAGGGAAAATAGATGATATCTACATGAGTAAACTGGGAATGAGGGGTGGGTAATGGAGAGTAGGGGATAGGGGATGAGAACATAAGAGAATGGGATGGTTGAACTGCAACAGGGATGGAATGGGAGAGCAATGAAAGAGATACCATGATAAAGGGAGACATCATGGGAATAGGGAGAAACTGGGTGCTAAGGAAGTCCCCAGAAATCCACACGGATGACCCCAGCTTAGACTATTAGAAATAGTAGAGAGGGGGCCTGAACTGGCTTACCCCAGTAATCATATCAGTGAAAACTCTGACATCATAGAGCCTTTCTCCAGTAACTGATGGAAGCAGATGCAGAGGTCCACAGCCAAACACCAGGCAGAGTTCCAGGAGTCAAGTTGAAGAGAGAGAAGAGGGGTTCTATGAGCAAGGGACATCAAGATCATTATGGGGAAAGCTACAGAGACAACCAAACCAAACTAGTGGAAATTCATGAAATTTAAACCAACACCTGTGGAGCCTCCACAAGACTGGACTAGGCCCTCTGCATAATCGAGACAGTTGTGTAGCTTGATCTCCTTAAGGGGCCCCCTGGCAGTAGGATCAGGATCCATCCCTGGCACATGACCTGGTTTTTTGGAGCCCACTACCTGTGGGCAAGCAGGGGGAGGGGCTTGGACCTGCCTCTACTGAATGTACCAGGCTCTTCTGACTCCCCTTACCTTCTTACAGGAGGGAATGGGGGGGAGTTATGGGGGGGGCAAAGCCTGGAGGGATATGAGGAGGGAAGTGGGGGATCTGTTATTGGTATGTAAAATGAATAAAAACATTCTTAATAAAAAAATACAAATTTGCCAGGCGGTGGTGGCGCACGCCTTTAATCCCAGCACTCGGGAGGCAGAGCCAGGCGGATCTCTGTGAGTTCAAGGCCAGCCTGGGCTACCAAGTGAGTTCCAAGAAAGGCGCAAAGCTACACAGAGAAACCCTGTCTCGAAAAAAACAAAAACAAAAACAAAAAAATACAAATTTGCTTTCATCTTTAATAAATGGTAAAATTATATGTATATTAAATTTCTTTATGATTTATTGTGTCGAAGAAGACCAGAAGATATGAAAGGATAGACCCACTTTGCATACTCTACTAAAAACCTGGAATTTCCAATATAATATCTGGAAAAACCAGCCTTCTAGGGCTCATTTGATTCATGGACAGTACTACTCAAGTGAGATAAAGTTGTTCTCTAAGGGAGGTGTGGTAATGTCTGAGAACATTTTGGCTAGCCACACTTAGGACACGCCCCTTGTATGTTTGGGGGAAGTCAGGGGTCATACTGAACATCATAAATCACATGCAAGGCAGCTCTCCACAGCAAATTATTTGGCCCCAAATGTGAATTGTGGATTGTAAAGTATATTGGCAAATAGTCACATGCTGTTTACGCTTACCAAAATGGACTCTGGAAGTGAGGAGAAACCTGTTATCCCAGACTTGAACACACTTAATTTTAATTGTTCTAGGTCAGGCTGGGCTCCAGCAACAGGGACTAAGGACAACAAACATCTGTTAAAAGCATGATGCCTCAAGAACAGCTAGAAGGTAAACCAATTTCAAGGGAGATTGTCATGGTTTATCCCATAATTTGAAACATGTCTGTGGGGGAACAAGGAGCCAGATGCTCACTCAGGACAGAGCTCGCTCAATATGGGACTCCAGGGTGTGTTTCAGTGGGCCTCTCCGGTTGTTTCAGGTCTTGTAAGCCCCTGGCTGCATGATGTTATCTGTCTGCTATTAATAACTTGTTCCTGTGCTTTTGCTTGCAACATGTTTAATAAACTCACTTATTTGAAAACAAAAGGGAGGGCAACTACCAGAATCATTCTCCATATAGATTATGTAGTTGTTGAAAAATGCTATTGTAGAAAAGCAGAGACAAAATTGCAAAGGAAGTTAATAAAATAGGTTCCATTCCCTCACGGGGAGTGCTCTGAGTAAGCAGGAAGCACAATCCAGGAGAATAGGAGAAAATTCGAGTTTTGAATTTTATTTAATTACAGCTGCCCTAACTTCATTCAAATTAGGTTCCCTAATTGTATTAAAGTTGCCAAGTCTTAGGCAGAGTTGATGATGTTGACATTTGGGATAAGACGGAATGTTTTCTACAAAACAAAACAAAAACAAATGAAACAAAAAAAAACATGCTACAGTCATCTGTTGAGAAATTATTAGCAGTCCTTTACCTGATTGCAATTGCTGACGAGCAATGAAGAACCTCTACATCCCAGAATATGTTCAGAGAATATGTTCCTCTCACAAATCTACAACGCTGCATGGTTTCAAAAGGAGAGAGATCTAGCTGTCCACTGGGTCATTTTTACCTCAGAAGCTACTTCCTTGGTGAGAGGACAGCATGTTCCTCTAGAGTAGTGGTTCTCTGTTCCTAATGCTGCAACTCTTTCATACAGTTCCTCTTGTTGTGGTGGTCCTCTCACCAAGGAAGTAGCTTGCAATTCTGCCCTAACTGCCTATAGCTGGAGTGGAGGGGGGTCTTAGAGAAGGGGCTAGAGGATAGATGGGGAAGGACTAGGGGAGAAGTCTCTTTTGGTATGGCTATAAAAAAGCCATCTCTACCAGGTAAAGATTTTCCAAAGCTGTATTTTCGGGGGGGGGGGGGGGGGAGAACCCACCCTTCTGTATGTAACCACTAATCCATGCTCTGCAAGGAAGCCCAATAAACTTACATGTCCTCCAGAGTGAACTTTGGTAGAATCCTACCTCAGTTTGTTCTTGTGACCTTACCAAGAGGATAGATGTTTACACCATCCCCCCCATCCCAGGAAGGAATTTTTTTTTTGAATTTATTTTATTTTATTTTACAATATAATTCAACTTTACATATCAGCCATAGATTCCCCCTTTCTCCCTCCTCCCGTCCTGCCCCCCTCCCCCCCGTCCCTCCCCCCTCCCCCCGGCCCACCCCCCATTTCCATCTCCTCAAGGGCAAAGACTCCCCCGAGGATTGAGATCGACCTGGTGGACTCAGCCCAGGCAGGTCTAGTCCCCTCCTCCCAGGCTGAGCCTAGGGTCTCTACTAAGCCCCAGGTTTCAAACAGTCAATTCATGTACTGAGCACAGGGCCCGGTCCAACTGCCTGTATGCCTCTCAAGCAGATCAAGCCAATCAACTGTCTCACCCATTCAGAGGGCCTGATCCAGTTGGGGGCCCCTCAGCCATTGGTTCACAGTTCATGTGTTTCTATTCGTTTGGCCATTTGGAGGCTACCTGGATAATAGGACCCCAAGAAAGACACGGGGATCGCCCAATGACAGAGAAATGGAGGAGATCTACATGAACAATCTGGACGTGAGTGGGAGTAATGAGGGGCAAGGGGCGAGAGAAAGAGAACTTGGGGAAGCAGGAGATCCCAAATGGATCAAGAACAGAGAGGGAACATAAGGAATGTTCATGATAAATGAAGACCACATGAGAATAGGAAGAAGCAAAGTGCTGGAGAGGCCCACAGAAATCCACAAAGATGCCCCCACAATAAACTGATGGCAATAGTCGAGAAATAGCCTGATTTGACCTACCCTGGTGATAAGATGGCCAAACACCCTAATTGTCGTGCTAGAAACCCCATCCAGTGACAGAGGGAACTAGATGCAGATATCCACGGTCAGGCCCTGGGTGGAGCTCCGGGAGTCCAATTGGCAAGAAGGAGGAGGGTTTATGTGACCAAGAGTTGTTGGGACCAGGGATGGATGGAATACAGGGACAAATGGCCAGGAAGGAATTTTAACAACACAGAGCTTCCCTAAGAATGTATCCTTTAACACATCAGCCTAGGGAAATGTCATAGATCCAAACTCTGATGTAGATATCCCAAGATCTGATCCTGTCAAGCACACTCCTAAGCAGAGAACAAGAGATTCGGCATCATTGCTAACGGTCTGCTGTGGTTGAAGTGTAGGCTGCCAGCATCATGGTGAGACTTAATCACTTTTGTAATGGTGTTACAAGGTGAGGTCTTTGGGGGGAAAATTAATCTATGAGGGCTCTGTCTTTATGAGTGGATTATAAAGGGTTTGAAGTAAATTAGCTTAGGCCTTTCTTGCCTTCTACCCTTTCTACCATATGAGGATACAACAAAGCATCCAAGAGATGCTGAACACTGGCCACAAAACCTTGGGAGTGCCAGTGTCTGAACTGAGACAGATAAAGGCAAATAAAGACATCGAGTATTTGATGTCTGAAGCACAAACAAATCAAGATGATCTCTCTATTTATTCTGAGAGATTGGTGATGTTGGACGAAATTTTCATTACAGTCATTTAACTTCAGCAGCATTTGACATCATGTATTGAGAACTTTGTATAGTTCAGGCACTATTCTATGTGCTTTACACACATCACTTTACTCATAGTAAGTGATATTTTACACTGGTGTTTTAATCCCTCTTCTCTGTTCTGTCACACTGATTACATCTACCTCTCCAATTAGAAGGAACCCATCTCAACATTAACTCCTAATCTATCATTTTTTTGGTCTGTCTGGACAGTTCCATTCATTTCCAAAATTATCTACCATTTTTGACTTACTCTATTTACACTGTGGGATGACATGCATGTGTTAGTGCAAGAGGGTCCTACTTGAAAATCCTTCTAGCTGTTATAAATTTCTTATATTTCATTACTAAAAAATTTCTGTGTATGGGAAATACTCTTAAAAAGACAAATATAGCCACACTTAGAAGTTTGAAACATATAACTAAGACTACCCCTTAAATTGCTATTACACAATTAATACACACACAAGCACCAAATCAGGTTATTATATGTGTCAAACCTAAGGCTGAGCCAAGCTTAAAATGTTTGTGCCACTTACCTTACAGAGACAGAACACAGCAGGTTTCTACTTTTTGCTGAAGTATTATACCTTCAACCAACGATTGCTCTGCCAAATATTTGTTTTCCTCAAATGCACACTTTGTAGCCTCTCGTGTATTTTCATGAGTGATAAGAGAATTGGCTGTTAGCATCATATCATTAGCAAGCTTTCTACAGGCCTTGTAAAGACACATTTGGATGATTACAGAGCTGGGCTGCAGGCAGGGTGGATGTCCACCAACCTTGGAACAAACTTTCTGTTTTCACAAGTCACAGCAATATCACGACCACAGAGACAAAGCACAATTGAGTACATGATGACTGGAGATGTTAAAACTACTTGTGTTGTTTAAAGTGTATTTTGAAATTGATCTTAGGTGTCTAGAGAAGTGCCGTTCTTTCAGCCTCTTCCCTTGGTATGTAGCTCCCCATGTCTAAGGAGATGAGGACCAGGTAGAGGCTGAGTTTATTAGGAGTCAGATTTAGAAAGTTCCTGATTCCTCAGACTAAGATTTATAGTCATGCTCAGGATTTTCACATTCTGAGCTTCTGTGACATACTGTGGCTATGGCACTGTGCTTCTAACTGGTGGTGGTGGTGGTGGTGGTGGTGGTGGTGGTGGTGGTGGTGTGTGTGTGTGTGTGTGTGTGTGTGTGTGCTGTATTTCTGTTTTACTCAAGAAAAAGCCCAACTGTTTCTCAGCTCAATGTCTCTGTTGCCTATGATTGTGACGCTAGTGTATATTTGATTCTGAAGATTCTAATTGAAATAATAAATTAATATGGAATATTCTCCTTTTATAATTATATAGTATCTCAGAAATTCCAGATTTAGTGAAAGAATAAACATATGAAATATTGGAAGTTCTGAGCAAATTGTAGGAGGTAACTAAAAGTAGGACCACACGTTAAAGTTTATATGTAGAAACCTTCTTACAAAATGTTATTAATTATTACATTAATCTAATTAACTAGCTTCTTGGTGGTGTAATGGGCAATTTACTCACACGCACAAAAAAACCATAAAGCATTCTTAAAACAAAGGTCCTTAGCAATACTTTTCTTCTGAAAAGCCTTTCATTGTTCCCCAGAGAAATGCTCAGAGTCAGCCGTCTCTGGCCCCATCCACCCTGACTTAGTTATTTTTCTATTGCTGTGACAAAACATCATCATCATCGAGGCGATTTATAAAAAACATTGTTTAAGTGGCCTTACGGTGTCAGAGAGTGGAACAGCTGACAGCTCACATCTTCAAGTAGAAAAGAGAGGGAGAGAGAGTCCAAGAATGGCAGGGAAGCCTTTTTGAAACCTCTACTTGAAGATGTGAGCTGTCAGCTTTTTGCCTCTCTTCCATTCTGTACATCCGAATTGCTCCATGTTTCCCTCACATCTCTTTCTCACTCCTAGATTCCTCCCAGTTCCTCTCTCTACTCAGAAGTCTCACCTAACCTCTGTTGCCTAGCTATTGACATTCAGCTCTTTATTAGACTAATCAGGCGCTTTAGGCAGGCAAGGCCAAACAGTGACACATCTTTACACAGTTTGCTCAAATATCCGGTGACATCCTCCAACAAGGCCACACTTCCTAACACTTCCGAGATAGTTCTACCAACTGGGGACCGAGTATTCAAGCATATGAGCCTATGGGGGTCATTCTCATTCATATCACAACATATCCGTGTACCTCTCACAATGCTCTGCCATACTATGCCTTGGGCATTTGTCCTTAGAGTGACTTTCAGTCTGGAATCCTGGTTGCCTAGAAACCCTGTGCTGTTCAGGGTGGAGATCCTTCATGTCCCATGTGAACTAATACAATCATACCATGGGACATCTGCTTTTTCTTGCTGTCTCCCACCATCTAACAGAATATGTGTTATTCTTTTTGTTTCAGCTTATTGTGAAGGCACAGATTCCAGGTTTTTATTTTTGGTTGTTTGGTTTTTTCCTCTCTTTTTTTCATAAGTATATGAATAGTATAAATTCCAACACCTAAAACAATGTCTACAACACAGTACGTGTATCAGTTAACTTCATGTTGTCAACTTGAACAGGCCTGGGAATCCAGACACCCTGAGAAACATTCTTGAGTGTGTGTGTGTGTGTGTGTGTGTGTGTGTGTGTGTGTATCTGTGTGTCTGTGTGTGTCTGTGTATATGTTTGTTTGCATGTCTACAATACTGAACAGACTAGTATTTGAGTCAGTGGACTGAAGAAAGCCAGACTGCCTTCTCCAGTGTGGGTGGACATCCTCCAATTTGTTGAGGGCCAGAATATAACAGAAAGTTGGAAGAAGGTTGAATTGTTCTCTGGTTGACCACAGAGCTGGGTCCCAGAGTTTTTAGAACTGTTGGATCTCAGGCCATGAGATTTGAACTGAAACGTACACTTTCCACTCGGTTCATAGGCCTTTGAAACACGCTTCCAGTTCTCAGTTTTCAGCTTACAGAGGGCAGACTGGGATTTCTCAGCCTTCATAATCAACAAGCTAATATCAGAGAATCTCTCTCTCTCTTTTTTTGGTGTGTGTATAAATGTGTGCATATATATGAATATTTAATTGGTCCTGTTTCTATAAAGAACCATGATATAGATGATTATTAAAACTTATGGGATATGGGGTAGAGACATAGCTCAGTGGGTAAGAGCACTTGCTTTACAGGCATGAGGAGGACCTGAGTTTGAATTTCCATCATCCATGTAAAAAGTTAGGTTTGGCTGTACATACCTGTAAACCTTGAATTGGGTAGCATAGTTCTAAGGGTGGATCCCCAGAGCTCATTGTTCTGACAGCCTAGCTCAAAAAGGGTCCCAGTTCACTCAGTTCAGTGAGAAAGTCTTCTTCAAGGCACTAAGGTGTGGAGCAGTAAAGGAAGGCAACTCATACCTTATTCTGACCTTATTGATACACGTAACTCTATAGACACATTCGTGCATCAAACCACAAATATTACACACACACAGACTGACATGCAAAATGTGTTAAACTAAAAAAAAAATTAGTTATTGGAAGCAGATATATTTCATCTTGAAGTATTTGATTTTCTACTGCATTATTGATTTTATATTAAAATACACACTCAAATAAAAAATAACATCAATATTTCACATAGAAGGGAAACTTCTGGTGTATCTGAAACCTAAATCTCCTATCTAAAATTTCCTAAACAGGTTTTTTTCATACACCAACAGGAATAAACTACTTGAGTTGAGGAGAACTATAACATGTTTTATACACTTGACTGGTAAGCAGACTTTAAAACAACTACTTCTCAAAGTAGTGTTAATATAGAGTGTCTGTCTGGCACATAAGAACATTCATTTCATGGAGGGTGATTTTAGTGCAAGTCACCAGAGGATTGGAGCTATGGTAGTGAAATCTCTAGTTTTAATCTACTGCATAAATTTCTCCAAAGACTGATCCAAAAGGAGTGCTATATTGTCAAATACTATTTTTGTTAGCTGACAGTATATTGTGCAAAAATACCAAAATGTAAATCAATGTCAAGGCAGTGATGAATGCCTTTGCAAATGTCAGCAGTGTCCCAAGACACTAGCTGACTTTCTTGTTCATGTAGATTTCACGTATGGTGTAAGAATCAGCTGTGAGCACCACAACATTAGATAAAAGGACGTAAACTGGCAGCTGACAAACAAATCTGGATGGTTTCCAAACAGCCAGGAAAGAAAAGAACTCACAAAGGGGTACGAGCATCTTTTTGGCCAGAGAGTGAGTTGGAAAGCCGATTATAGCTCTTAAAATAGGCCCCAGATACAGTGTTTTGCCTTAAATATGAGAAAGGTTGAGGGTTTTAACATTTCCATAGCAGTGTCAGGGTCAGGCCAGTTCACACAGTTTGCAGGTCTCAGTTCCTATTTAGTCCTTTTGAAAACTCTAATAATGAAATCAAACATGCTTTCCAGCCACATACCTAATCTTATCCTGTGACCTCAACTTGGTCAACAAGCACTTTGTTCTTAAGCAAGTAAAGTCACACCCTTAAGAACAAATATGCCTTTGAGCCAAGAAGACCTTTGATAACACTGTGCAGTAACAGATGAAGCCTGCACAACTGAATATTACTCATCACCGGAGCAGATGATCCAGGTGAAGCCTGCTCTCCCAAATGATGGCTGTGTTGACATAATTTGTTCTGCCATTTTTATATAAACCTTGGTTCAGCTCACCCTCAACCCCTCATGTCCCAACAGTCAAAATATTGTTTGGAGTATGTGCTGTAGATATTGGTTCATTCTTCAAGTCTATAGATGATGCCCATCAGAAAATGGAACAATCTGTGTAGTGGTGTGCTTAACTGCACTGAATTCTTTTTAGTGGGACACATAGTCGTTTTTATACTTTCTCATCAGCTATAAAGACATCTCATTGGAGACTTTTTATTGCTGTTCATAAATCAAAAGAAAATGGTTTTTCTTTAAAAAAATTATCCTTTAAGCTATTACTGTATTTCATTTTTAGTGAATTTCTTTTTCTTTAAAAATAAACCCCTAGTCTAATGCTCTAAGCATCCATGTGGTCTTCAGAAGCAACACAGAAGCTGAAATTTTCATGAGCCACCAGAAAATCATGATTATATAGAGAAAACATTTCCACAATATGAAAATTACTTCTAGCTAAAACAGTGTCATGTTTTAAGTGCTGGAAAATATACCTCTTTATCCTATTTCTCTGAATAGCAGTTAAAAAATATCCAGCATTCCCATATATCCTTCATGCCCTACTCAGCTGCCATGTTGCTGGGATAAGGAGCAGGGGTCAGGACAAAATAAAATGCATAACCCTTCTAAGGTGCCTGAAATATTCTTTTAATTAAAATCTGTACTAGAAATATAGCTGTTAGTTGTGTGTTCAGAAATCAACTACCAATCATTTTAATGAATTCTTGGATGTTCATAAAGAATCTGGGATAGATCAACTTCTAGGTTTCTATTGACTGATGGGATATAAAGGAAATACTTGGGGGAGAAATGATGTGTTGAAAGAAATAGTGTTTTATTTATTTAAGGTTATTTAAGATTAAAGAAAGAGGTAATTAAGATCCCCAAATATTTTATTTTAATCTGATTTTTATTACTAGGGTGGCACACACTCTGACAGTTATGCTATTAAATTATATGTGTGAATGGAAATGGTTTCTTTTTAAACACTCACACACACTTGACAGACCTCTCCCCTTGACAGCAATTTTATGCCTTCAGGCTTTTCGTTGCCATCATCATTATTATAGGCAATAATAGCCAAAATTCTCTTTTATATTAAAACAATCATCTCTGTCTCGTGCTCTGATCTTTCGGCTCCTCACATTCACTCTTACTCAGCAGGGATTTCTTTGTTTGTATGTATGTGCGTGCATGCGTGTGTGTGTGTGTGTGTGTGTGTGTGTGTGTGTGTGTGTGTATGTGTGTGTGTGTGTGTGTGTGTGTGCATATGTGTGTGTATGTGTTTGCTTGTTTGTTTGTTTGTCAGTAGCATCTAGCCCTCTTAATATAAACCCTGGCAAACAGACAGTAGAATGCTGTCCAGATGGCTCTCTAAGCAGGTAATTTGGGGTACAGAAACACAGAGATCATTCATCTACAACAGACTTTTGCATTCTGTAATGCAGTGTTCTGGGAGCACAGGGATTTCATTAGCCCTGGAAGACAGGTTTGGGAGGCCATCCTGTTTCTCCAAGGATACTGGATAACCTCCAAGATGTATTTCCACAGTTAGTTTAAGAACAAGATACATTGGTTTTATATCAACACTTTGTGTCTGTGGGATGGTGATTTTCAGTCACTGTTTCTACAGAATCCCATTCTTACAAGCTACCAGATAGTGGTGCCTGTGTCCTGACAATGCACAAGCTGTAAATCAGTGCTGACATTTCTTTGCTTGCAGATTAATGTATTTTTTTTCGCCATATGAATTTAGATCAATAGCAATGTAGAGAAAGCAACTAAATCCTTTGTGGGTGTGTAATGCACAATTAATCTGCAAATTATACTTAGATCTGAGAAGAAAAACATTTGCCAGTTTCCCTCATCAGTAACATAATCAGTCCATTCTACCTATCACTATAAACAAAAACAAAAAGCAAAAACAAACAAACAGAGACACTAACAGTTTCATGGTTATAAAAATGTCTTTTGTTTTAGGCTTGCAATGGGCAAAGACATTTTTTATCTGGAACAATAAATATATTAACAACATTAGATATCTTTTTATTAGTGTTTTAAATATTGTAGCAAGAATCATATCAAAATTATATATATATATATATATATATATATATATATATATATATATATGGTATTTAGCTAAGTCTCTGTCCTTTTTACCGCTGTGCTTTTTATTGTTCACTGAAGTGGAAAATGAAAATAGTATCAGTAAAATTGCAAAAGCTAATTGGGTATTTGTCCAATATTTATCAATTGTTTTCTTGTTTTAAACATGGTAAGCTGGCAATGATTTCTTGTATATGACATCAAAAGCACAGTCAACAAAAGAAAGTTAAATTGGAGTTCATCAAACTGAAATATTTGTAGGTCAAAGGGCATGGCCATGACAGTGAAAATTAATCCACAAATACTATACGTGATGAAGATCTGCTACCTGGACCAAGTAAACAAACTACAATTCAGCAATCAATCAAACTAAACGATCTGATCTAAAAACAGGCAAGGGACAAACCCATAACTAGTAAGCACAGGGAATGATGTTTAACATTATTAATTATAAGGGAAATCTAACCCCATACTATCCACCATAATTTCCATCTGAAGTGTCCCTCAAAGGCCTCTTCATGAAAATGTCAGCCCTCTAAGAGTCTAGTCTTCTATTAGAGGTTTAAAGCCTTGAAGAGGTGGTATCTATTTGAAGAGGTTAGGTTCTGAGGGCAAGGCTTTGCAGGCCATGTTCCTTCTCTCCTCCTTCTCCTGCACTTCTCTCTAGGAGGCTCCTTTCCTTCTCTCTGTACTTCACAATCACTGGAATGTTTATAACCTTGCTTCAGTGCTCCTGTCATGATGTACTGTGCTTACACAAGCCCAGAGCCACAGGACCACGACACTTGTGAACCCAAAGCTTGCTTATGAAAAAGTTGTTTAGTTGGGTATTTTATCCTAGTCACAGAAAGCTGACTCATTAAATGGATCATAATTAAAAGGCAGAAAATTATAAGTATGGATGAAGGTGTGGAGAAATCGGATGCCTTCCTTATGGGTATAACATGGTGTAGATATTGTCTTAAACAGCGTGGCCATTCCTTGGGGTGAAAGCAGAGCTGCTGTGTGACTAGCAGCCACATCTCTGAGTGCATGATGAAAGCAAATGAAAGCAGAGGCCCAACTCTATTTGTACATTTATGTTTATGGTAGCTTTATTCACAGCTGCAAAAAGGTGGAATCAACCAAATGTTGACCACACGTGAACATGGTTGGAAAATGCAATCTCTCTCTCTCTCTCTCTCTCTCTCTCTCTCTCTCTCTGTGTGTGTGTGTGTGTGTGTGTGTGTGTGTGTGTGTGTGTATGTACCCACACGCGTACTGAATATTATTCAGGCTTAAAGAGGAATGATTTGATGACACATGCTAAAACATAAATGAACAATGGAAATATTGTTCTAAGTGAAGTAATACAGAACGATTGTGTGACTCCACTTATCTCACTTACCTAGACTAGCCTAACTCAGGACAGGAAAAACATAGCTCACTCAGGAGTGGTCTGGCAGAGAAACAGTGGAGGCTACTGTCTAATGAGTTGCTCTTTGGTATGATGAAATGTTCTGGCAATGGACAGTGGTCACAGTTACAGAACTTTGAAAACAAGCTCAATTGTACAGATTGTACAACTAAAATGACTGAGTGGTAAATTTTATGTCAAGCAAATTTCATCAAAGTTTTTTTTTTCCCCATTGGAATAATTTTGTAGAGAGTAAGCTGAACAGTCCTTTCAATGGCCTGCAAGGTAAATCTTTTAAGAAGGTTGAATTTTACTATTTTGGCTCAAGGAAGTAGTCTTCTTCTGTGAAAGTCTATTGCTTATCCATGTTTTTGTGAGTTTCAGTTCCTATTTGGTTTTGAGCCTAGACTATTGCAGATTTTGGCCGCCACAGTTGAGCAGCTCCTACTACATGAGAAGCATCTATGGGCTTTGGCTTCCATCCTAGATGTAAATCCTATCAGATTGCTGATTCCATGACGTCCTTCCTAGTTACTCACTGTATGAAACCAGTCATCGAATATGACCACCCAATGGCATGACCTATGTAGCAGAGTGTGGTTTTTCTCATGGCTATCTTTTCTCTAGAATAATCTGTTTATATTTTTGTTTCGTAAGACTCAGCATGATAGGCTGTCTTACTCATCTTTTTAGATCCAGTGGTTAGCACAGTAACTGTTGGTCATCTATAACATTTAGCGGCGTAATAAACAATATTTCCATGATCTAATGTATTTCTTATGCCTTATTTAAACTCTAGAGTTCTTAAGAACTCTAGAATTTAAATAATTAAGAGTTCAGTTATATTATCATCTTACAAATGACAAAACTACATCTTTGAAATCTGAGCTCTTAGAGGTAAACATCAGAGAATAGTAGCACAATCCCTAAATTTGGTCTCTTGACTCAATAACCCAAAGCATGTTCAATGACATCACAGTTACTTATCTCTGAATTTCCTTCATAAATGTTGGTGGAGAAAACTATTTCATGGGCTCGGGGTATAGCTCAGTTGGTTAGAGTGCTTGCCTAGCAACTATGAGTCCTTTGGTTTAATTCCCAGGTCCCGCCAAAACAGGGCACAGTGGTTCAAGCCTATACTCTCAACACTACAGAAGCAGAAGCAGAAAAAGCAGACATTCAAAGTCATGCTCAGCTATAGCAAGTTGAGACTAGCCTGAGCTATATGAGACCCTGTCAAAAAAAGAAAAAAAGAAAGAAAGAAAGAAAGAAAGAAAGAAAGAAAGAAAGAAAGAAAGAAAGAAAGGAAGGAAGGAAGGAAGGAAGGAAGGAAGGAAGGAAAGAAGGAAGGAAGGAAGGAAGGAAAGAAGAAAGAAAGAAAGAAAGAAAGAAAGAAAGAAAGAAAGAAAGAAAGAAAGAAAGAAAGAAAAGAAAAGAAATTACCTTGACAATATTCCTTGTATATTTTTCTGCATTGAAAACCATGAGTTCATTCTGTCCCAAGGGAAATGTATGATACATACAAGTGGTTGATCTGAAAGAAAATCAAGTATGTGCTGTTTAAACAAACCAACTTACCTTCCTCCCCTCTTCCTTTCTCTTTCCCTTCCCCTCATTCTCCCCCCTCCCTCTCTCCCCCCTTCCTTCTTTCCCTTCTTTCTTCCAGGATCATGGATCCCACAGATAGCACAACTTCTCAGAACACCACCACATAATTCTTATCCAGAACTAGACATATCCATCTGTTCAAATATGTAGTTTCCTACAAGCTCACTGACCTCTTAAGCGAAGTACTTTTACCAGTTTATTGTAATCAATACGGTAATAAAGCTGATACATTGTTTTCACGTGCTGGTTGTTACTTGGTAAATCACCCCTCCCCACAAAGCCACAGAGCACTTCTAGAACAGTGGTTCTCAACCTGTGAATTTCGACCCCCTGACAATCCTCTATCTCCAAAAATATTTACATAAGGATAGAAAACAATAGCAAAATTATAGTTATAAAGTAGCAACAAAAATAATTTTATGGTTGATGGTCACCACAGCATGAGGAACTGTATTAAAGGATTGCAGCATTAGGAAGGTTGAGAACCACTGTTCCATAATTCAGATGGATTCAAGAGGAAGAGACAGATGGTTAATAGTAAGGAAGTATTGGTCAAGAGAATCTTTTACTCACTGAACTTCACTGATAAATAGCTGATGCTATCACTGTTTAAAGAACATTTAATATCCAATAAAAATAATTCTGACTTTCACTCTGTCATGAATTGCAGGAGAGCCCCAGTGTGTGAAGGACTCCATCAGAGGCAATGGAATTAAATGAACTCCCAATAGTCTCATCATTAAGTTTAATTTGTTGTACTAGTGTTGCAAAGCATGGATACTGTAGACACTCTAGTGTTTAGGGAATAAAGCAAAGAAAGACACAATGTCATTTCATTTAAGGGATTACAAACACCTACAAATTTATATGAAGGGCTAGTGATGTAATCAATGTTACTACATTTACCTAACATGCACAGGTCTTGTTTTGACCCCAGTAATAATATATCAGCTTTTAGGTGCCAGCACCTTTGATGTGAATACATGCTACTTTGTAAGTGAAAATGAGTTTTTTTTCAGTAAAATTTAATATTAAAAACACATTGCAAAATTTTACATAGTATTACATAGTTACATTACATAGTATTTACATAGTAATTTTACATAGTACATCTGTTTTTGGTAGGAATGACGCATTGCCTGAAGAACCTCATAATGAAATATTTCCAACATCTGCCCATGATATTGCTTCATATAATCTCTTCTTTTTTGCAAAGCCTTTTACAATATGTTATTGTGGGGTGGAGATAAACCAAGTTCATTTAAAAATAAGCATTTTGACAAATCAGTTATTTAATCTTATAAAATGTTTTTGGTTTAAATTTTACCTGTTTGTTACTAAGATAAAGATTGTACTATGGCTGTTTTAACTTACATTCTTAAACTGTCATCCCAATACAAAGTTCCTCTTGTTTCCTGAATTATGTATTATTTTGAATCCTGAATATAGTAAACTGTAACTTATTTAAGCACTAGAGTGTATTAATTTATTTATTAGCTTGACATGTAACAACACAAAAGAGTTAAAATGTCTCACTAGGGATTTAATACCTCCTATGTGCCAATATGTGAGATATCTTCTGCAAAGATGGACTCCACAGAGGTTACGCACAGCGTATGTGATTTCTAAATCAGAATTTCAAACTTTTAAGTAAATACATTAATCACATTAGTTACTGCTTAGTTCATAGACTGGTATTTGGTGCTAATCCCAGGGGGAGGCAACTGTATGTGATTTCTCCTACTTTTTGACCAGACATTTAAATAAACAAACTAGAAAAAAAACTTATTTTAGAAAATTCCGATATGAGATCATGAACCTGGCATGAGATATTTTGCCATGAAAATCAAGTTACCTACCAATTTCCAGGGAGAGCATGATTAGGAACTGTTTTGGCTTAGATTACAAATCTTCTTAATGCCATTTTAAGTCGTCACGTCTGTTACAGTTTGGGAACTGATACATTCTTAGGAAATGCCAACTGCAGCTACCTCATTCGAAACTCATACCAGAAACCACAATGTGGAAGAAACATAATAGCTTTGAAAAATAATAACTGATATAACAAGAACATTTTATAAGGAAATACATTGGTAATGAAAAGAAGTTTCCCGTCCAAATTTATAAATGTGAAAGCAGTCTGGCCTAGAAACTCAGAACTTTGTCGCACTTGGTTCCTTCAAACAGGTAGTTGTGCCCCCACTGACAACTCTTACATAAACATGAAAACCAGTAACGTGGAAACATACCTGTCACTGGGATGGTTTACACGTCTTTCACAGTGTTGTTTTTTTTTTTTTTTTTTGGTTTTTCGAGACAGGGTTTCT
>CABHPP010134657.1:39608-79503 GCA_902168425.1 Peromyscus attwateri
TTCGAGACAGGGTTTCTCTGTGTAGCTTTGCGCCTTTCCTGGATCTCGCTCTGTAGCCCAGGCTGGCCTCAAACTCACAGAGATCCACCTGCCTCTGCCTCCCGAGTGCTGGGATTAAAGGCGTGCACCACCACTGCCCGGCTCACAGTGTATTTTTAACTACACTTTAGAGATTGTTTTTTTAAGTTCATCTTGTTAGACTGGCCATATGTATACCCTTCTCTCTGTAAGTTTATTAGATGAGGAAAAAAAAAAACAACTTCATTTTATTAACAACGTGACATACTTTCACCTTCAGATAAAAAGAAAAAATCAGCTTTAAATAATCAAAATTCAATTAATTTTGAATTTATTTTGATTTAAATTAGTTTCCAATGTGTATATATATCTGAAAATGCATTTTTGTTTCTGAAAGACATGGTATTCTAAGATAATTCTCTGGGAAATATCCTTAAAATTTCTAAAATATTGTATCTAGCAAATAAAAGGAATCTGGGGTGGAAAACTTAACTGGCTTCTAATTCTCACATGAGTGAAAGTGAAGAGTCAGGATTGTTGTGTGCCAGATCTGCACCTTCTGATGCTCCCATGGCAGAAATGACAGGCAGGAAAACACATGGGGACTCTGACTCTCACATGAAGTAACACACTTGACTGATTTTTATCAGACATGTGAATACACTACATATACACACATATGAATCTATATCAACTACAGAAGTGAGGGAGGCCAGCTCCCTCTTAATCCCCCAGGTATTCTTGAGCAGGGAGAAATGAGGAATTTGTAGATAGAAGGAGAGAGAGAGAGAAAGAGAGAGAGAGAGAGAGAGAGAGAGAGAGAGAGAGAGAGAGAGAGAGAGATAGAAAACATAGGATAGCCTGGGTCTCAACCCACCAGCCCCTTCTGGCTCTACTAAAGGATTTTTTAAAGGAATGTCAAGGGGCGAGGCAAAAGACCTCCCACAGCACAGCAAGTGTAGACCATCCCAAACACAGGTCCAGCCATCCCCTGATGCAGCCCTGCTGTGTAAAGCAAGCTCAGATCTCACTAGAAAACCTTTATGGGCTCCCACACAGAAGTTGATTTAAACGTTTTGTACCTTAGAGTGGTGAAATGCATCTTTAGAAGTAAGTGTGAGGTCTTTGGACATGGCTACAGGTCTAACACCTTCCTGAATACAAGAAAGAGTAAGATCTCAGAGTGAGGTCTTTGAGAGGAATAGTTGCTAAGCCTGGTTTGCTTCTGTCATTCAGTGCAACCTTAGGCAACCTTTCCAATATGTTTTCCACTTAATAAATCTGGTTTAAAATGTATATCCCTTCTTCAAGGGTTGGCATAGGATTTGGTGGGGGTAATAATGGTAAATATCAGTTGGTACCTTCAAGCCAAGGGGAAACAAGGGGACATAAAATGGTGGTTCAACTTGAACCAAAATTCTATTAGAGTAGACAGGCCCTTCTGGCCGGGGCAGTTGCTACACACTGTGAATGTTCTTAATGCTGCTGAACTGTGCACTTGAAATGGTTCAAAGAATTTTATGTGATTTATCACTACCATACTTGTTAAAAATAGATGAAAAGTAATTAGAACAATAAAAGCTTAAGGATAGAAAACTCTACAGGGCCAATGTGCTGAAGGTAGCTTTCCATTTATTCTCTATGTGTGATTTTGAGTGCCTACTATATACCTCCCCACAGTTGGACAATAGCTGGTTCCAGTGTGATGTGCCACACAAATCCATTTTCAGAACTGGAAGTCTGTAGCTGCCAAAGGATAATGACATAAACATGACATTTTAAAAGTGTTATAGTCTTATCTGTGTACTATGACATTCCATGTATGTAAATAATTGACTAGCATAGAGGATCATTGGTTTTAGTAAATTGCATACATAATTTGTATACCAATTTAATGGCTAGGCATCTTTGAATGACTGGAACAAGTTTTAACATATATGCAAGTCCAATGCAGAACTAACCAAACCTCCAAATATTAATAATAATAATAATAGTAATAATAATAATAATAATAATAATAATTATAGTAACAGTTTAACTCTTAGGAAATGCTGCAGAAATCACAATCACCACAGCACACAGGACTGTAAAGCCTAAGGAGTGGGTGGGGGTCAACTGAAACTAAGTTTGTATGAAAAGGCCACAGGGAAACCTGCTACTCTGTAACCTAATTAAAAAATTGAACTGAAAGAAAAATTTGAATAGAGACACACTGCCTGGGTAGCTAAAACTCCCAGACACCATTAAATAAAAACCCCAGTGCTAGGGATGGGATGATACCTCTCATTTATTGCTTAGGGAGGGCCCTGAGGTCCCCTCTTACCCAAATTACAGGATATTGTCACTGCTCTTGGTTTCTCACCATAGCTGGATGATAAGATTCTATTACTGAAGATATCACATGCTTTAGTCACAGGATAAAGAGAAATAAAGCTGGAATTGAGCTGAAGGATTCCTCTGTGCTGGGTAGCTTTCATGGTTCCAGAAAATTCTCTGCAGGCTGTCTGGAGAGAGAAGCCATCAGTGATCTTACCTAGCTCTGGACCTTCAGAGCTACAATACTATCCCAGTTAACTTTAATTGTCAACTTGACACAGCCTAGAGTCACCTGAAAAGGGAATCTCAACTGAGGGGCAAACAGAGCACATTAGCCTGTGGGCATGTCTTAGGTGCATGCAGAGGGTGAGATTGGGGTTGTGTCGTGATTGCCAATTGATATAAGAGGACCCAGCCAATTGCAGGCCATGCCAGGCCCTGGACAGGTGGTCCCGGGCTATATAAGAAGGCTGGCTAAGCATGTTTAAGCCAACAAAGAACTCTGCTTGAATTCCTTATCTGACTTCCCTCAGTGATCTGAAGGTGTCAGCTAAATAAATTCTTCCCTCCCCTAAGTGGCTTTTGGGCATATATTTGTCACAGCCTCAGAATGAAACTCATAAAAGTGCCAACCTGCAGGCAAGATGTTCCCACTGACACAGTGGTGGTATGACTACACTGGGAGTAATCATCTGATTGGATTCGAGGCCCACTCCACAGGAGCCAGTTCCTGTCTGATGTCATAAAACTGTTGCTAGCATGGTTATAAGCCATATCGGGGAAGCTATTACTGTTGTTTTGTTAAATGGACATGTTTGTGCTCAGATAGTGTTACTCTTGGCTTTGGTCGCCGGCATTTCCTTTTGTATTAGATAGTGGTTACTGCAGACTCATCACTGATCAAGGGCTTGAGGATAAATGGCAGTTGAGATCTCAGCCCTAAATGGGACATCTATATTCACCCCTCCAAGGCTGAAGGAATACGTATTACAGGAAGGAGGCAGAAGGAACATAAGAGCCTAAAGAAGAGAAGTGTTATAGAAAGCTCTTCTAAAGGTAACATGGCTTTTGCACTCATGAATTAATGGTAACTGTGTTGATCTGTACAAGACCTGCCCAAATCTGGCCCACTGTGGCAGTTTGAATGTAACTGACCTCCATAAGCTCATAGGGAGTGGCACTGTTAGGAGGTCTGGCTTTGTTGGAGTGGGTGTGGCCTTATTGGAGAAAGTGTGTCACTGTGGGGATGGGCTTTTAGGTGTCTTATGCTCAGTACACCACCTATTGTCTCAGTTGACTTCCTGTTTCCTGTAAGATGTTGGACTCTCAATTACTCTCCCAGTACTACATCTGCCTGCACGCCACAATGTTTCTCACCATGATGATAATGGACTGAACCCCTGAAACTGTAAGTCAGCCACCCTAATTAAGTATTTTCCTTTATAAGAGTTTCTGTGGTTGTGGTGTCTCTTCACATCAATAGAAGCCCTAACTAAGACACCCATCATCCTTCCCTCATGAATGAGGGTGTAGTTCCTGGCACCCTCACTTCTCGCTGAAGATTGATTCATAATTCATAGTTGCTTGAAGACAGGGAAACATTTTCTACAGTGGTGTACCCACTAGCAAGTTGCCTACGCTGTAAGCAATGATAATTAAATTCATTGAGACAGACAGACAGACAGATAGACACACACACACACACACACACACACACACACACACACACACATACACAACATGAAAGCACAAAACGAGCCAGTTTGGGAAGTGGATCAGCAGAAGTGAAGGGGAACAGGGAGGGGTACTGGGGAGTGAGTATGATCAACATGCTTTATATACATGTATGAATAGATATGAAATCTGTTATGTAAAACTAATGGGTGATGATGAAAAAGATTGTCTATTGACCAAGAAAAATGTAGCAGAAGATGTTTATTTATTTTATTGCAGTTATTTTTTTATTTGTATATATGTATGGATTTCCATCCATGTGCCACAATGTGTATGTGGAGGTCAGAGGAGACCTACCATGTAGGCCTTAGGCATCAAATTCAGTTCACCAAACTTGCCAGCAAGCACCATTATTGGTTGAATCCTCTCATCAGCCCTGCTCTTTGAAGAGATGCTTTTGTATCAGGAGGATTCATCCCTCAGTGTAAGCAGGTTTTCTCTGACCTATAAGGGTGGGCAACATTCCATTTACAACTTGACCACCATTTCCTTCCTGACCCCATTCTTCCCTTCAAATCAATTTGCTACTTTGATTTTTTTTATCAGCTTGGGTGCATTTATAATGCATTTATAATTGCATTTGTGAGGTAATGGGCTGGGGAAACTCTGATAACATAAAAATTATTCTATCTAAAGAGTCAATAAAATTATATGTTGTAATGAGACCAGATTGTACTTGTAGCATTTTGAGCCCTGCTGCAACCGAGCACCAAGGCCCTTTGAGCTTCACGTGCAAGTCTTATTACGGTTAATTGCAGTTCCACTCCACAGGCGCATCAAAAGGAGGCAAACAGACTGCCTCTGCGCTGTGGGTTTTGTAATCCTTTCCATATCATGTAACGAAATCCAATTTTACTTTCATATTTAAGATACTGAGTCTTCTTATTCCAATATTTGCCTATTGTCAGCTACCCTGAATTCCTTGAAGCTCCTTGGAATGTTCAGATGCATTGAAAATGAAATGAAACGAAATGAAAAACTATGTTTTTAAGGGTGATCCTCTTGCTCCTAAAATGAAAAGGGAACCTGAGATATTTATCTACAGGATTAGCATAATTAAAGGAACCTTCTAGAATTGGTTATCTGTGTAGGTTCTTTAATAGTGTTTAAAAAAATCAGGTTATTTCAAAGTTTGGTGTCTTATGGATCTAATGCTTTCTCATTTAAATACAAGAATTGCTTAAAATAAACAATATTGCTGTTAACATACAGAGAACACAACTGAAATTCACCGGGTTTTATTGCTGGGATCTCTAATTGTGCCAGGTCTCAGACATTATACTGATAACCAATGCCTGTGCTCTACAATCCTTTCCAGACCAATGAGCTACCCCAGGAAGGGGAGACAGAAGTCCCTCTGCCTCTGTCCTTCAGCCATGCTTCCTTCAGAGATGCCATGCATTCTGTTGCAGAGGCTAACACCCCCCCACCTCCTCACCCCCCACCCCCGCCACAGGAACTCCCTGACCCTGTTTCCTCTCCTTTGCTCCTCTTTGAGCAGTTTCATACTAAGGAGCTCTTTAAAGCTCACTGAAGCTCTTTGGCCTCGTTTGTGGAACACTGAAGTGGATTCAAACCACAAACTAAGCAAAATCTTAGTCTCATATCTCTCTTCTTAAGACATTAATTAGAAATCTTCAGAGCATACAAACAGCATTATACTTCCCTCTTTGTTGAACCATTTCAATGGATCCTCCTTCTGAAAATTCAAACTTCCTATAGGTTGTGTATGTTGTAGTCTACTTTCTCTCTGTTGCCACCTGTCACTCTAACCTCTTAGGCTCTCTTTGTGTTTGGGACCTTCGGACCCCTCGTAGGCCTGTGCACACGCACCATCTCCCACCTCGACCTCACTACTGCCGTTTTCCCAGTACACATATGTACCATACCTTCCCTCTACTCCTGTAAAAGCTCATTCACTATTCCAACTTGCCATTCAAGTCTTGGTCAAATAATAATTCTGACACATAATCATTGAACTGGGTGTGCACTTCCCTTTAGAACTCACCTTCTCTTTGTTCAACAGACATTTAATGGATAATTTAATTGAGGATGGTCAGGAGTGCTTTCTGGGGCTACAGTCAATTAGATACAATCTCAAGTATGAAAGCTTTTGTTCTAGTGGGAGACATGCATTGAATGAAGATCAAGTCAACAAATAGTCCAGTACTACGAAGAAACTACAAAGGTTACACTGTTTAAAAAAAAAAAAAGCATAAATTACCTCTTCTTAGAGACTCAATAAGAAATCCACCAGGTAGATATTACAGGTTGTTAGGTTGTTGGGAACTTCTTTAAAAAAATTAGTTCTTTGATAATTTCATACATGTGTAGTGGTATTTCCTCAGCCCATGACCTTGGGTTATTGGGCCTGAAGGAGGTGGTGCTTCCTGCCCTTGTACATGGCCTCTTAAGAGGAGAGGGAGAAAGGTCACATCCCCCTTCTCCCTGCTCCTGCCTGCAAGGTGGATTCGCTCCTGGTCACATCAGAGGACGACTTCAGCTGTCTACTCCATTCTGTATTTGTGAATGTATTTCCTCAGTTTATGTCTTAATAAATCCGCATTACCCATTAAATAGACTCACGTGGATTGCTCTTAATCTGCATGTATATAACACATGTATGGTCACACTAAACAGCATCCAGTTCTCCCAAGTCCCTTTCCCACTTTGATCTCTTTTGGGGTATTGCTGCTTGGCTTGGTTTTCATTTTTGCTTTGCAGTCCATTGAATCTGAGGAGGTCAGCCAGCCTGGGCACAGGTGTGGCACTACCCCACTGAAGAATGGATAACTCGCCAGTGGTTCCTCGTCTTACCTGCCAGCAGCCTTCAACTGCCAATAGCTCTCCAGGGAGGCATTGGCCCCCTGGGCCCCACCCCCACCTATGAATGAATGTTGGTGGGACCCAGTCTTGTGCAGACCCTGAGCAGGTCATTGCAGCTGCTGTGACTTGAGGAGTTTAATACCTAGAAAACTGCAGTTCATGGCCCTCCTCCCCATCCTGTGGCTCTTACATTCTTTGCTGCCTCCTCTTCTGTAAGGTCCCCAGAGCCTCAGAAGGGCTCATATGGGTATATCTCATAGAGGGGAGAACACCAACAGGTTAGTACCTTGAGGAGCCTTGAGTTTCTGTGTTAACTGTCATTCACTGCAAAGAGAAGCTTCCCCAACCTGGATTGAAAGTTTTATTGGCAGTGCCAACCCGCAGTGGCCAAGCTCTTGGGTTACATTTCCTTATCCTGTTACTAATGTAGGCAGTGTCCTGGTTTACCAGCAGGGATTGGGACAGACGGCTCCAACTGTTACTGGAGAGGTGGGGACAGGTTTACCCTCACTGCTGCCCCAGTCTGTGGCACTGGCAACACATTGGTCACGGAAAAGAGATTTTTTTTCACCCTCACACTTTTCTTTGCTTTTCCAGTGTACCTCCTAGGCCTTCTGGGCACTTCACATTTGTTTAACCTTCACTGCATGCTTTCCCCACAGACATACTTTTATTTTCTGGACATTCATTTTTTCATAGGTTGAGAATATAAAAATTTAAAGAGACCATGTTGAAACTACTATAAATCACCCTGTTACTCCTTACATATCTCGAGAATAGTTTAAAAGGAAGTGTATTATGCCCAATGTATGAAAGCATAAAAATATGAATAAAACAAGTCATGAACCTGGTATTTGCACAGATCAAAATGTTCACTTGCAATGGTGTCTGTTGAAAGCACTGTGTCTAGGCCCTGAGTGAGCCCGCATGCATCCAGTGCATCAGAGCAGAAAGGGTGACTGTAATAAGGATGGAAGTTTGTAGTTGCCTTATTTTCCTTTGAGTACTTTCAAAACAGTAAACAAAAAAACTGTTAATTAATTTCTACTTTCTATTTGATATTGAATGCTAACATTTCTGAAAAAATTATGTGGACACAGTTTTACTTTTACCATGAATATGCTTATAGGAAGATAGAAGAGACTAAAACTCCCATATTTTTACTTATTCTCTAGTGTTCTATGATTCAGTGATTCCATGATTATAGTTTATAAATATTTTATGTCTGTGAAGTGTCTACTTGGCTACAAAGATGTTTAGCAATATATTAACACTGTAATATTGCAGTGTTCTTACAACTGTATGAGAGACTAACTTTAAGCAACTGATTTTTTTTTCTTAGTTCAGCCTGAATTTTTAAATTGCTTTGATAAGGATATGCAAAAGTAAAGGTGTTTTGCAGATATAATTATGGTCTCAAATAGATTTATTGTGTGTGAGAGAGATTGTTCTGGGTGAGAATATATGTCACTATGATTGGTTTAATAAACAACTGAACAGGATGATAAGGTTAGTTAGGAGAGCCTAACTGAGAATGCTGGGAGGAAGAAGGGCGGAGTCAGGAGTTGTGAGCAGACACAGAGCAAAGCAAGATGGGCATGCTGTACTGAGAAAAGGTACCAAGCCACGTGGCAAAGCATAGATAAGAAATATAGGTTAATTGAAAGCATAAAAGTTAGTTATTAACAAGCCTGAGCTATTGGTGGAGTGCTTACAATTAATATTAAGTTTCTGTGTGGTTACTTGGGAGCAGCTTGTAGGACAGAAATGTACTCTTATATAAGCTGCCACTG
The DNA here is from genome assembly GCA_902168425.1 of Peromyscus attwateri. NCBI lineage: Eukaryota > Metazoa > Chordata > Mammalia > Rodentia > Cricetidae > Peromyscus > Peromyscus attwateri. Next base: position 48,296 of record CABHPP010134657.1, read on the forward strand.
CTGGAAAGTCTGGTTTTTACTATTTAAACTGTTATTCTGGGTGGCACAGAAAGTTATTTTTCTTTCACTGTTTTCTTGAATGATTCTTGGAAGAGTTTGAGACAAAAGCCTGTTGAAGACAGGAAACAGGTCGGCAGACTGCATTGGGGCTCAGTTTCTTTCACTCAGTTACATGGAATATATTTCATCAAAAGGCAAAGGACACATTTCTTTGAATGATGCATATCTTTAAAAAGAAATCAGTTTCCTATGTTTTGTCACCAACTTCTTGGAATTCTGCTTGTTACAAATTATCCTTGAGTTTTTAAGATACGCGTTTTAACCTTTATATTTTCCTTCCTACACTTAAAGATGTACTTCCTTGGGCAAGTGGACAGTTTCTTTGGTTTGCTTAGATAGTCAGTCTCAGGATCAATCCTACTGTGACCACTGAGCCAGCTACAGTCACATCCTTAACCTGCCCTGTTGCTTCGTGGCTGAAACCTACTGGGTAGATACCAAATGTTATTCAAAGCTCACAGAAGAGCTTTGCTCAGAGTGAGCTTTAAGGTAGGAAGGGTGAAGTGGCTTGAAACACTGAACATAACCACCTCTAAACTAACGCCCATTAAAAAAATTAAAATACAAATCAAAGAACCAGCTCTGTCTAGATGCATGCTGTTCCCAAAATATATAATATCCCCCTACTCTAGTATTTCATAGTCAGGCAAATTTTGAAATGCTCAGTTTCTGGGTTTTTTTTTTTTTAATAATTTTTGTAGCATTTGTGCTTTTTCTGTTGAAATGGATATTTCATTACAACGTTAAGATATCAGGAACAGTGTTCCCTCCTGGTTGGCCAGACTTCTATAGCCAGATCATCATATCCGATTTCTGCTTAATAACCTGCCCGTTACCTGCTAATTGCCATGTATTGATTTACTTAAGCATCCACGGTTGCTGTATAAGAAAGATAACACTTGGCTCTAGGGGGTCTGAAAATTCTTTACACTGTCAGTGACCTTGACTGAGAGGATAATTAATCTGAACCTCTGGGTGGCATTAAAAGACTTAGACTTTCCATTCTCTGCTAAAGCTTTGACTTCAGGGATGTGAACACACATTTGTATTTACTCAGGAAACACCTTAGGTAAACTTACCTCCTTCATTTTTGTGTTCAGCTACCAGAATTGCAGATCTTCTCTATCTGAGGAAGGGGAAAAGAGAAAAATGGCTCTAGTGGCTAGCCAAGAATTTGCCTTCTCTCGGGAGTGGCTTTCCATCTGCTGGCTAACCATGTGGCCGTATCCTGGATAGTTTGTCTTCCTGACTTGGCTTTGTCATGTGCACAATAAAATGACAAATGCTTATACTACAGGGGGATTAAAATTAGCAAATGAGAATATTTCAAAACTAGAGGTCCAGAGTGCCATGTTTCTTTTCTTTTTAGTCCTACAAAACATGGTGGGTTAAAATTATCTTTGAAACTTCTTCACTTCCTTATCCTCCGTATTTGGTTTCTTGAGACATGTGAGAGGAAGTCAGATACTGTGACATAAGTGTAAGAAGAAAAATACCAAAGGGATTACTCATCAGACACCACCCCAGGATGGTGTGGAGTAGAATGGTTTTGAGATACACGTGTTTGTCAATGTGCTGTAGAAAAGGGATTTTGATAGTACAAAAACGTATTATTTGTTTTTCTTTTGATGGGTATCTGTTAGATTCTTTTGGTTTGACTAATCCCTGAAACTTGCCAAATAACATTTTTATGATATGGAATTACTTCTCAGCAATCTACTTGGCTGGCTGGTTTTATGTCAACTTAATACAAGTTAGAATCATTTGGGAAGAGGAAAGTTCTATTGAGAAAATGCCAACAGATTGTTGTGTTGGCAAGTCTGTGGAGCATTTTTTTAAATTAGTGATTGGTGTGAGAAGGCCCAGCCCATTGTAGGTGGTGCCTCCTCTGAGCAGGTAAACCTGGATGCTATTAGAAGGATGAGCAAGCCATAGGAGCAAGCCAGTAAATAATATTCCCCTATGACCTCTACGTTAGTTCTTGCCTCCAGGTTCCTGCCCTGAGTTCCCTCAATGATACACTGTGACCTGAGAGTTGTAAAATGAAGCAAGCTTTTCCTCCCCAATTTTCTTTTGGTGATGGTGTTTATCACAGCAATAGAAACCTAAGACAAAACTTAAGAAGCCAGCAAAGCGAGCAGAGGAGAATGGGAAGTCTTTTTTAACTCCAAATGTTCTCAGGCTTCTTTTTCAGCCAAATCCACTGCATCCTGAGTCATTTTCCTTCCTGATCAGCAAAGCCCTAGCTGACCTGAGGCCTGCAAGGCTTCCAGGTGCTGAGTGAGAGCACTTCCTTCTTCCTGATTGGGAAAGGTAATGTTTCACCTCTTAAAGCTCCTGTCCCACCTCCTCTGCATGTGTTTATTATCATAACACATTTTGTACCTGTACTAACACCAGCTAATAGAAGATGGTATAATTAGGTCTCTATAGTCTCATAAAATGTGATTGGTAAATAACCAATGGTTTATTTTGATAAACACAGTATGGTCTAATTTTAATTGTTGGTGAGGTTTAGCATCCACATCTTCCATAGGGACTTGTCAATTCACCTGCTCTTTTCTTTGAAGACACTTAATATTTGTCCAAAAAATTCTTGCTATAATGCATTTGATATTACAGCTCGTGACAGCAAGAAACTCTTCAATATAGTCTGTGTCTAATTGTACCATAAAAATAATTGCAAGGATTGACTTATTGAATAATTAGATAAATCAATGAATAATAGCTTTTCTTTGGGAAACTTTCTTAGCAGAAATTAGTATACAGTGGTGAGTGAGGAGAGCAGCCTTCTCATCATTACAATTATTTCCCGCTCAATTCAAATGATAGTCTGCCAAATGAGGCATTAGCAGGTGAGCTGCACCCACTGGGTCAAGTTGCCTTTTGCAGATTGCGAGGCCTTCAGAAATTCAGAGTCTACAGAAACCCTGGGTTCTGGCATGAACAAAGATCCTTTTCTGAGGTCCTGGTAGTAAAGTCACAGGGAAGGCTGAAACCCTGATATTTTCGTTCCTGTCCCCAAATTCTTCACTTCTCTTGGGACTAGAATATCATTTGATCTAGAAGGATAGATAAAACATAATTTCATGGACTTGTTCTCTGATGCAGAAAACTGAGCAATAGATTTTTTTTATCAATGGTCTGCTTATGATAGCTTTACCAGAAATTGCCATGGGGGGACTGATGGGATTTTTAATAATTATATACCAGAAAAACCCTACATCAGGGGTCCTCAGCCTTCTTCATGCTTCAACAACCCTTTAATACAATTCTTCAAGAAATGGTGGCCCTCAACCATAAAATTATTTTTGTTGCTACTTCATAACTGTAATTTTGCTACTGGTATGAATCATAATCTCAATATCTGTGTTTTCTGATAGTCTTCGGTGACCCCCCCCCAAAGGGTGGAGATCCACAGGTTGAGAACCACTGCCCTACATGCATTGTGAGGAAAAGAAAAACTAAGAATTAGTCCATCACTTACAAAAGGTCTAACCTCCCAGAAAGACACATCATAAATAATTCATTGCTTTATTTCAGATTCCTTCTTTGTGTGTCTGAGATACAAACAGTGATTCCTGGAGCCTTTGTTTAGATTTTGAATTATCCTTAGCCTTCCTATCCCATTGGCAAGCCCTAAAAGTAACTGATTTGGAGCTATTGAATTGAGTGTACTGCATTATTCGAATGAAATGGGCTATTTAAACTTGCAAAGATACTTTTCTAACTGTATAAAGGAAAGGGTGTGTTTAACTCACATTTCTCTTTACCCAGTGTTCCCATCTTCCCCATGGCTCCATCCACATGGTGGCCTCCCCAGTCTTCTCCACAATGTTCAGAGGAGGTGAAATAGACTAGACTTCCTGCTGGACATATGAGGGGCATCAGTCTGTCTTTCATTCTGTGTGGCTGCAGGTTAACACTCACATGTTTCCTTTCTTATAACAGTCTCTGGTTATCTCACAAGGCAAAGCTCCACACAGCTGGGTGAAGTTCTCTCTAAAACAAGGCTTTCCAAGTTGTCTTTGGAAACCACATTCCAAGCTTCTGGCCGTTACTGACACTTGAGCCTGAGTCCATCACCTTCAGTGGAGCATTTATACTAACTTTATGATTAACCAAAAAGGGCAGCTGAGATTATGGGGTGTAGACTGCACTCCCTTCTCATCCTACCTTAGGATCTCTACTATCCCAAGAACTTCAAGCCTGTCCCCTGCTTTTGAAAAAATACTGACTGTACGGAGACATTAGTGGATGTGAAACAGAACCAATGGATAATATTAGTGTTGTAAATTCTTGCAACTTATTTCTATCATCATAGAGAAAAATCCCCTTAAAGTGGAAAGCATGAGCTATTTCTTTTTTGATCCTCAAGAAACAGTGTCATGTAAGAGACTAGGTCTTTCCCGCAAGTAGATTTCTGATATGAATGAAAGCTCCTTGGTCTGTGTGCAGATGCTCCTAAGCAGTTTCTAGCCTTCTACAGTCACGCTGAAGACATTTTCGAGTGACTATTTTCTACAACACCATTCTAAATCCTGTGAAAAACACAGATATTTAAAAAACCCATGTGCATAACTCATATTTACTGTAAAATATGATGAATGTGATGCTAGTTTATATTCAGTCTTAATGGTATTCAAATTAAGACATTCAAAGAAAACATTTTGTAAAACTAAGCTTGGTTATGACAAAATTAAGACAGTCTTTGCAGATGAGAATGGGAAAGTGGTACATTTAAAACACTTTACATTGAATAAGCTCATTTTACCTTAAACTTCCCACATGCAGGTCCAATGAGTCACACCTTGGTAGATGTGAAGGCAGAAGCAGGCTGGCTTGCAAGTTTGTCCCTGCATTCTACCCTTAACATATTCACTCTTAGAACAGGAGATAGGAACTCTTTCTTTAATCCAAGAAGTTTCTATGAAAGCCAAACTTAAATATGCATGTAAGCAAAATGTAAACAATTCCTTAGGATAAATTTCATATTTTTATGATAAATTTTGATACTAATACAATAAATTTTAAGGAATTCTGGAATTTACTATACTTCTGGTTTTGCTTAAAGGAAATTGTGTGGTGATATTGTATCCCCCAATATATTGTGCATCTTAATAAACTTATCTGGGTTCAGAGAACAGGACAGCCACTAGGTAGACATAGAGGCCAGGCATGGTGACACACACCTTTAATCCTAGCATTCTGGAGGTGGAGATCCATCTGGATCTCTGTGAGTTCAAAGCCACACTGGAAACAACCAGGAATGTTGACATACGACTTTAATCCCAGGAAGTGATGGCAGGAAGCAGAAAGGATAAAAGGTGTGAAAACGAGGAACTAGAGCCTGGTTAAGCTTTTAGGCTTTTAGCAGCAGTTCAGCTGAGATTCATTCTGGATGAGGACTCAGGGGCTTCCAGTCTGAGGAAATAGGATCAGCTGAGGAACTGGCAAGGTGAGGTGGCTGTGGCTTGTTCTGCTTCTCTGATCTTCCAGCATTCACCCCAAAAACTGGCACTGGGTTTGTTTCTATTAATAAGACCTTCTAACAATTCATGCTATAAAATAGTAAAATAATACTTATATTGTGTTAATTATGACTTTCTTCTTCCAGTACCCATTCTAGTCAACAATCATTTAATGGATTTTAATAACTATTGACGAGTTCTTAAGACTCCTAAAACTCATAGAAACAACGGAGATCTTTGCGAATACTAATGTTTCCAATGATACTCCCAATAAAAACCATAGAACCATGTGCTTTAACTCTGTGGCAATAGACATATTTCCTTATGCCACATCTCAATAAAAATACATCTCAATTTTTGGTGAATAATTTACCAATCTTATTGGTAGTCTTCCATTTTTATTTAATGACAATATTTGTAGTATGCCTAATTTGTTAATATTTCTCTCTTGGACAGAATCAATGATAACTAATAATTTTATAAAAAGGCTTATTGTTCTTCGAGTGACATATCTATATGTCTCTGAAGAGCCAGACCAACACATTATAAAACGTTATTTCATTATCTTGCACCAACCCAAAGCTAAGATAGCATCTTAGGCTGATAACTTCTCCCATCTCGATGTATCTGCCTCTCTGATATAACCAACCATATGTCTTAAACTTGCCTTGATTTATATCTTCCTTTGCTCTGTAAAACTATAAAACTTCATCAGCCTGCTTCCACATTTTAACATGGAATTTGGAGTAACCTGGATCTGTGGTCCTGGGCCATGGTCACTCATATATGTTCCAGAATAGACTACATCTTTTATTCATTTGAGGTGAGAGCTGCTTCTTTTTGGTCACAAAACTCAGTGCTACAAGGTACACAGAAGGTGTACAGCAGGAATTATGTGCCTGTAGTAATTATATCAATAGTGTTCTTCAAGATCACTACCATGCAGAAGCTGCATTCCAAATCCTCCCTTTTCAGAAGTAGAAATCTCCCATCTGTCACTGTTGTAGGAATGAACAAATTTGTTCTCAGAATCCTACAGATTCTGAAAGACATCTATTGTACCAGTGTGTGTGTGTGTGTGTGTGTGTGTGTGTGTGTGTGTGTGTAAGACAGTATCTCATTATGTATCCCAGACTAGCCTGGAACTCAAAATCCTCCTGTCTCATCTTCCAGAGTGCTGGAATTACAGGAGTTTACCAGCATGCCTGGCTTAGCAAGGGATTCTTAAATGACCGCTACAATAATAACAAAATTTTCAAAATGGCGAAGAATAAAACCTTGTCCTTTTTGGCTTCTTGTGACTCAGTTTTCCTTTTCCTGGAAGAGAGATCTCTCAGCAAGAGAGTCTTCCTTCCACAACTCAGTCACAGCAAATAGGAAACAGGAACCTGGACATCTTCAGTCTCAGTTCGAGGGCTGAACTAAGGCCACACCAGGGTTAAGTACAGTGCTCTCAGAGAGCCACCTCTCAAACTGGGAGCTGGTCCACGCAAACACTAACATAATAAAGAAATGGAAATACAAAATGGATCAAAGTGTGACCATCTCACTTTTGTAGCTGCTATCATTTATCCAGATGGTTATAAAAATGTTCCTTTTTCTGCTTTAAGTGTCTCTTTTTCTTAGACAATGATATCACTGCAATTTGGTCCATTCATAATAACCTACTCACGGGTTAAAAACTATGGTTTCTTTATTTTTCAAAAGGCAACGTAAATCAAATCAAAATCAAGCAAAGATAACCTTGGCTCAAAATGGTTTCAGACAAAGGTGGCTTATATTCCTCCCAGGAATGCGTTCTGTGGCAAAGCTCTCTACCCCCTCAAAGCAGCGGCAGTGAACTGCTGGCCAGCGGGCCTGGATCCCAGGACCCTGAAGTAGTCATCAAGAGTCCCGGGGAGCTTATAAGGCTTAGTCCAGGGAAAGGCAACAAAATATTAAATAATGATACCTAAAATGCAGAGAACTGACTTGTGCACAAGTCTGAGTGTGTGTGACAAAAATTACAGTTAAGTGAAGAAACATGAGAAAGATGCAGAAAGGTAAGGGAGGGAGTCTCCGTATTTCTGAGTAGGGAAGGTAGCGTGTGTCCCAGTGTCCTGCAGCCTGCTCTCTACACAGCATACTGTTGGTAAAGAACTAAAAAAGGAAAGATTTAGTCTGCATCATGGTTTCTGAGGTTTCAGCTCCCAGTTGTTTGTGGCTTTGGGGCCTGTGGCAAAGTAGCTCACCTCATGGTGGCCAGGAAGCAAAGACAGGGAAGAGGGAGCCAGGGTCCCAAAATCACTCTGAAGGACTCAGCAGCAATGACTTAGCTTTCTTCCAGCAAGCTTCCCTTCCTAAAGGGTCCACTACCTCCTGGCTATGCCCCAAGCTGGTGATCTAACCTTTAGCATATGAGCCCTTGGAGAACAGTTAGGTTACAACTGTATCCTGCAGTGGTACACTCCTGCTACCCAGGACCGAGGCTTAGATCTTGAGTTCAAGATCAGTCTGACCAATATAATAAAACCCCAACTGAAGAAATGAATAAATAGCCAAGCAATTTAACCTTAGCATCCTTATGAAGTCCTAGATTCATGAATAATCAATAGTTTATCTGCTTATGGTAAGCATAGATAAAATGTAAAATATTTAATAAAATTTTCTTCTTAATCAAGACACATTTGGCTTTACTATATACAAATTTTGAACCTAATGATCACCTTCCTAAGTTTAACAAAATAATAAAATGTTTATTTAGTAAAAACCATAATTTTTACTAAAAAGAAAAGTTACCCATTATACTAATCCTACTGCTACATGCTGCAGTAATCAGATTGGAGTTTGCAGGGTCCTACAAATATTTTAAAAAATACTTTGTTTTTAAAACACATTTGCTTATATTTGGGTCTTGAGTTAGAGTTTTGTTATGTAGCCCAGACTGGTCTTTAAATGTGTAGCCATCTTCCTTCCTCAGTCTCTCAACTCCTGGGATTACATGGTTATGGGGCAAATGAAACTTCATGATAACATTTGGGCTGATTTCTTTCTGTAGTGCATAAGCTCACCCTCAAGTCACAACCAAACCAAGACACACCTCTAAAATTACAAGAAGGGGTCAGACATGTGGCTGAAGTTTAGGTCAAGGAAATATCCTGAGCTGAAGAGAGTTTTCCAGGTTAGAATGAGTGATCCAGGGACAGCGAAGACCTGCAAAGAGAAGGGAGTTGAAATTGCTATGAAGCAATTCATGGGTAGACAGAAGACCATCCCACCAAATAGAGCTCCAGGACACCAGTGTGCCCACTCCGGTCATTTCCTCCTCAGCCTTCCTTCCTGGCACTGTAGGAAGGTCAGGACATAATTGCATGGTAAACAGTCAGGACTTCTACTCAACTCCATGTGCAAGAAGACTACCCTGTAATATATATTATTATTGTATTAGTATACCAAATAATGGGATTCATTATGAGATTTTTACATATGTGCGTGCATCATTACACCTGGTTCTTATTTTCTCTCCCTCCCTCTTTGTCTCCCCTGCTTACTTTGATGGGCACATCCCTGCCCTGAAAACATTCCCTTTCTGATTCGTGTCATAGACATGCATGTTTAAGTATATATTAACTCTTGATTCTGCATATAAGAGGAAACAGACTACCGTGTTTTCTCTCCCTCCATTAACTACCCTCTTCCTCCCATGTTTGCATTTCTCATCCATTTCTGCCTTTTCCTTTCCTTTCCTTTCACAGCCCCCTTCACTTTCATATCCAATGTACACATACACAGGTGTACACATGTGCACTCACACAGCACATGTGCACACATGCATACACACGCACACACACACACACACACACACACACACACACACACACACACACACCTATCTTTAAGCTGAGCTTTCACATATGAGTAAAAATATGCGCTATTTGTCTTCGGAGCCTGGCTTTTTTTGCTTTTGGACTGTGAGCCCAGGAAGGAGCTCATTGCCTGGCCAGAGTCAGCTTTCATCATGTCTTTGTCAGAGTAAAGAACGGATGAAGGCACCTTTCACCCAGGCCCTCGGGAGAAAGCACACAGGCACTAGTGTTAAAGCTTACACAGGCCTCTTTGTATCAGCCTCGAATTTGAAGGAAGGATAAAAGGTGGTATTAAGTCAGGTGTCACTTATCTCTCCCGTGCAATATTTAGATTAGACACAGAGAGTTCCCAGGCCTTCACTGGAATTGCCTGAATTACAGCTTTTACCTACATCAAGTGTATACCTTACAAGCTTCTGCCTTCAGTTACCAGGAAATCCTTTTATTTGAGGGACTCAGGGATATTATGGACTCATTTATGCTGTCAGAAGAAGCAGTTTTGAGTCTATTTTCTTCTCTGGAATGTCTTTTTAACCCCTGGCAATGAAACTGCCTTAAGAGGAAAAAAAAACTGCTCTGTGATAACAGTGTTTGTAAGGAGCTTGTCCACACTATTTAAGAGAATAAAATCTCAAAGCAGCATTAATAACTAACAAGCAATGGCGAGTGGGAAACTGTATAAATCATTCTCTTTCATGGATTAAACAAGTTCTCGTCAGGCCACTTAGTTGATAGCACTGTTAACCTACTTTTGATATCTGTATGAACATAATGAAATTCTGTAAACTATTTCTTGTGATATACAATTCCGCCAAGCCTAAATTATCACAATATTCTAAAATAATTTTGGCAATTAAGGACAAAACAATTATGATTACCTGATTTTTGTATTCATTAGATTGTGTCATTATGAGAGGCAACACAAGAAAAGAGAAAATTTTATTTTTCACAATGAACTGATGGGAAAAATTGTGTGTTAATTGGTACATAGGCTTGATATTAACAGGATTTTTTATCAAAATATTTTGGTTAAAACCATAAACATCAACAAACCAAATATATTTAATCTTTATAATTAAATTGTTTACAGATGGCACAGTAGTTAATAGTGATCACTGCTTCTGTATAGGACCTAAGGGAGGTGGTCCACAACTGTCTGTAACTCCAGCTCTAAGGGATCTGAAGCTTTTTTCTGACCCCTCTGGTCACCTTTACACACACACACACACACACACACACACACACACACACACACACAATTAAAAGTAAAAATAAAGTTTTAAAAATAGTAACTACTACTGTTTTTGCAATATTTACATTGTATATTTGTAAACATTACAAATAATGTTTACATTGTATCATAATTAACAAACTGGCACTTATTTTTATAGTGTTTGTTGTAGCCAACATTCTATGTTATTAACCCAAAATGTTGACATGTGATAGTACATAATACATGTGACATACAGGCCTAATATTGATTGGAATATTAACAAGTTACATATCATAATAAACATTTCCTAGTAATGCTTTCTCTCCTTCCTGTACTGAATAATTTGAAAAGAAATTCTCAATTTCACATGGCTCTACCAAACTAATGAGGTTTACACTAATCTGTTACATGCAGTCAGTTAATCAGGTTAAATTTCTTTGGATAATAAAGTAAGATTCATTCTGTGTACTAATGTAAAGACAGAATTTCCCACATGTCAAGACTGGATGCTTTTTTACTACACCATGCTCCTTCCAGTGATAGACTCCACTGAGCAGGAGCTCAAGCTTTGCAGCATACACACACACAAACAAGACTATATATTATAATCCATGTGAAATTGTAAAATTACTGGCTTCTTCTGATTAAACAATTGTTGGCTTGTCTCTTCTCTGATGAGGGAAACTCTGCTCAGTTTTAAGAATAGCACTGCTTGGAAGCATAATACATCCTCAAGATGCAAATAAATTATCCTTATTAGACAACTTGTTCTTTTCATTGTTTCTATTTATTATTTTGCTTAGCGATGAATACTATGGGCAATTTGCAAAGTAATGAACTTCTTTACAGTACTAATGAAAAAAATACAGGCACAGTTTCTGAAATAAAAGAAAGCTTGGAGTTTTTCATGATACTCTTGTAATCTAGCAAAGGCAGCAAGTTTCAAGCTCTGGAATTTTCCTGAATAACCTCTTTAGAAATCTTGACCATGTCCTTTCCAAATACACATGTGAGTGTGCTTCTTTTGGAATAACGTGTGCAAGCACCATTGATGAGGGGAAACAAGTTAATGTGAGGGGAAGGCACAGGAAACTGAAACACGGAGTCATTGAGTCAAGGTTGTTGGTGTGCCTCAGGATGAGAGGCGGGAACAAAAACTGCTTAAGTTTAATATGCTTTTGTCACATGCGTTTAGGATGAATGCATACTAAACACACACATACAAAATGGACATTATGATTGTATTTATCAGCCATGTTGCCATCACAAAAGACCATAAACTATGTGGTTTAAACTATAGAATTTATTGTCTCTCAATTCTGGAGTCTGGGAAGTCGAAGATCAGGGGCCACGTGGTCATTTGTGATGACTGATGTATTTCTGGGTCGCAGATGGCTACCTTCCCTCCGTGTCCTTGCATGGTAGAGATAGAGCACATAGGACTCTCAATGCCATTTCTAAGAAGTTGAACTAATCCCATCATGAGCTGCCTCACCCATGACCTCATCTGACCCCAATTACCTCCCACAGGCACAGTTTCCAAATAGAACACAAGAGGTAGGATTTCAACATATGAAGTTTGCCAGACACAACCATTTAGCCATGGGGTTATGTTACATTTCAAATAAATCTGTTAAGCAAAATAAGTACCATTTGAGGAGAGAGAGAGAGAGAGAGAGAGAAAGAGAGAGAGAGAGAGAGGGAGAGAGAGAGAGAGGGAGAGAGAGAGATTCCCTCACTAGCAATGGCAGGACGGCAGGTGTTGGGGTCTGGTGAGAGATGTGATAGAGAAGGTGAGAGGAGTCAGTCAATGGGAGATTCACACATTTATCTCAGCTGTATGATGTAAAGGGCGCTTAATATTTTGAATTAACAATACCTACTTTCCATACCCTTCTACAGTGCTTCCACGTGTCTCATCTACCCAAGAGATTACTTGCAATAACATTTTTAACAAGGTGTTAGGCTTTTTCTATTTCAGCCTTCAAATCGAGTGAAAAACAAGCTTAGAGGCACTTATACAAAGAAATGTGAAACTGGAACACCTGTGTTTAAGTAGCAGGAAGCTATTGCTTTGCACCAACGGGACGATGCTAATTGTTATTTCTAGGAGCCTTTTCTTGTTAAAGAGAAAGAGAAAGAGGACAGTGGAGGAAGAGCATGAGCGCCTGAAGAAGAGGAATGGGAATAGACAGGAGGACAGAGTGCAAAGAGAAAAAAGTCCCTGTGAATTAAACACGTCTTTGTCTAAAAGAAAAAAAAAAAAAAAAAAAAAAAAAAAAAAAAGCTTGGCTGTCTGGAGTCTTTGTTTTAATTCCTCAGAAAATGAAAGTCTGAAAGAGTCTCTGGAGTATTTGACAAAATTTATTACAAATGAAGTTATTGTTTAATGCAGTGTCTTAATTAATTTTCTGGTTTTACATGTTATTCTTGTAACCAGAAAGAAAGTGCACAGTCCCTTTTTGTAAAATGTGAGCTTCTGTTGTAATTTCTACTGATATTTTATTTTTTCACATCTAGGAAAAATTCGACTCAAGTGCGACCTTGCTCTGTAAGTTAATACACGATATCCTGTCGCTTTACTTTGTTAATATTATAGTGTTTTGCTCTATAAAATGGTGAATGTTTGAGATACAACAAATGAAGCAAAATGAAATGAAAAGACAGGTAGTATTTCAATATTTTGTATGTTGTAGAAATCATAATCAGGCTTACTATAGCAAAATTGTAATAATATAACTTTTCATTTGAAAGAGTAGAAAATTTGGAAACATTGAACATTATTTTTTACAAACTAGTGTGTAGTCTTTTCAGATTCCGCACTATATTTTTAGCTAAAATACACTGAACTAAACAAAGAGGAACAGCTTTCCAGCTGTGAGTTTTGTCTCATGCAGCTGCGGCCCACCTGCCCCAGGCATCAGTGATTTGGACGCTGGGCATTCTTGGCTCAATAATTCACTTGTTGGAAAGTGTTAGAGCAATTAGCAGAAGCAATCTCCAAAGCGAAGGCCCAGGAGAATGACGCCAGGAAGCTGTTGAATAAAACATTATCATCTTAAATTTTTTTTTTGCGTATTTCTTCTGTATATTATTAATGCAACTAAAAGAACATGCTGGATTTTGCCTGCAGTGAGCTATTTTTAGTCCCTCAATTAAGCTCCGTTCCAATAGTTATTATCATTAGTTAGCATTTCCATAACAATATGCACTTTTAACACAAGTGCTTTGTAATGATTTTTAGAAGTTTCTCTGCTCTGTGGTCTTATAAGGTAACTTTAATTTACATAAAATTTGCAAGAAAATAAAAGCAATTACATGGATCCTACAGTCTATGTTAAAATAACATGCAATTGGCTTTGTCACAGCCAACATAGATTGCAGATAGAGCTAAATCAAAGGAAAGATGAGTAATTTATGCAAGGTCACATCTGGAATGAGCCAGAGACCTAGGCACAAAACTCTATGCTCTTAAAGGTCTTATACCCTACTCTCCATAATATATTAGACTGGTCGCAAATTAAATTGTCAATAAATATATCATCAGAAGAGCCAGACATGACCAGCTTGCATTATGCATACTAACCATAAATATAATTGGAGGTGAGATCTGATGCCCTAGGGAATTGGAACCTTGGCCCCAGGGTTGGATAAGGCACATGAGGGACTGACTTCTGGTTACCTGGGTCAGGTGGGACTGCTGCGAAGTCCTTTTCTGGTGCTTTATACTAAATTAAAATTGAAGCAATAATCAACATCTATGCATACCAAGGACTCCTTAAAAGTCAAGTTTATTCATTAGAAAAAAAAAAGGCTCAAAACTCTGTCAAATGTAACATTGAAAAATCCTGACGTGCATTTCTTTGGAATTTCTGTGCTTGCGGCCCCTGGCTCTTCTGTTACTTCTCTGAAGCTCTAGTGCCGTGTCTCCGCAAGCAGAGGCTTTCTCCGAAGATCTGCCTCAGCACACTCTTCCTCCTTTTATCTCAAATCCATAGTAAATTTCCCATATAAATATGACAAATCTTTCATCTCTTTCCTCTGTGTTTCTACTTTAGGAAGAGAGGAAACTCTGGAGAGCAGGACAGACTGTAAATCTAACAGCCACTGCTTCACTTAAAAACAGAGAGACAAAAACCTTTTGAAAATGACTACACATCTGTTATTATACACAGTGCTCCAGGTCAGGGGATGCTAGGACTTGGCCTAGACCAATGATCATCCTTTGTGTTATTCACTAAAAATTAAAACATTTGCAGATTCTTATTCTCATAGCTTTCTCTCTAATGGACCAGTGCAAACAATCTTAACACAATCTGGAGGAAAATAAGTGAATATATTCAGTTCACAAGTCACTTATGAAATATGAATCCAAAGCAATTTGAATTTTGTCCCAGGGAAAAGAATCTCACATACCCAAAAATCTTCTATATCCCAAACCTTACACTATTTCCTTTTTCCAGTACATTGTTTGAGCCATCTGTCCATGTTTTATCTAAAATATGGAGAATAACTTCTAGTTGGAAGAGAGAGCAAACCCACAAAGAGTGCTCAAACCCCTCTTGTGCTAGGGACTCTGGCCTCTCTGCAGGAACATCCTTTCTTCTGGAGTCACCATAGTGGCAGGTGCTGGACATAGCACATATCTTTCCTAAACTGTGAGGAGCTCAGGCTTGATGGGATCTAGCTGGCTTCAGAGTCCTGGTATTGCCACATGCTACCAGGAAAACTGAGGTCCCCATTTAGAATTCTTAGTCTCACTATAAAAACATTTAAGAATAGACTTAAAAGGCAGCTCATGGACAATTCGATTAGAGTTTTAAAGAAAGCCCCAGGGCAGGCAAGCTGGGAGGCTCAGCAGCTGCTCAGAGGAAGGAGACAGAAGAGAGAGAGAGAGCCATGAACTCTTTCAGTTAGGTGTGCAGGTCTGGCAAGAAGGCGGCCTGGGGACACAGAAGCAGACACGTAGCAAAAAATTGCAAAGGGTTTTAAAGAAAGAATACCAAAGCCTAAAGCCTAAAGTGTTAGAGGAAGCATGTTTAGAAAGGAGAAAGAAGACCTGGTGCAGAGTTGCATGCTGTATCAGTCTCTGTGAGTTCATATGAGTTTTAATTATGGTGATTTAGAAGGCCTGATAATCTTGATATCCTCCATCCCCTCAGGCTCTTACACCCTCCCTGCATCATTCTCTGCTGCACCGTCTCCATCAATCTTTGATGGGGATATGCCATGTAGGGTGGCGGGAAGTTATACTTTTTATTCAGGAAATCAGGGAGACTTAGGAAACTGCATGGCTGTGGCTCCCGAGCAACAGCACATGGAGCGAAAATCCTGAGAAAAGTACATTATCTCATTGAAAGCATAACTATTCCTCCCATCTCTTTAGCATGACATTAGGTGAATCCACCCTCTTGAGTGTGGTCCTTCAGCAAGGGGATTGACCTCCCAGCCTGGATTAACTCTTCAGGAAGGAGAAAACTGTATGTTTCCACCCAGAGGCAGATTCCATTCTTTTGGCTGGAAGGCAGTAGCTTTCCCTAAATGGGTTTTCAGAGCCACTGTTAGGCTGGCTGCAGATCCAGCAAGGAGTCTCAAGAGAAACCCAGTGCGTGTGTGTGGCCCTCTAAATCCCAGAGCATATTCCTTTGTTTCTGATCCAGTTTGTCCGCCTTTGATATACTGCTCTTAACTTGATCTCCACTTTGGAGTTAGGCTAGCTTTACTCATAAATAATCAATCCCCTTTGAAGGAATAGCCTCCTGTATTGGTTCAAGGAGGGAATTCCTGTTCTTGTTCCCACCAAGATGAAATCTAAACTGACATGGAGTACCCTCCCTGTAATCCTGATGGAAAGGGAAAAAAAAATTTTTAGGCCATATTGCTCCTAGGTATGTTTGAGGAGGTTTACTGTAGATATGAGGGCAAAAACAGCCAGAGGCACCTGGAAGGGTCCAGACTGAACTGGGCCATGAGAAAAGAGAGTAGGAAGGAAAACAGGAGGGAAAAGAGGGGGTGGGGTGCAAGAGGCCAAGAGCAAGCCAGAAAACCAAGAGCACCAAAAGATCATGTAGCCAAAAGAGCTGCGTTATATATGCATCAGAGGTGCTGGAGAGCTTAGGGTGGGGGGTGGGGTGACAAGTGCAGGGAGGGACTACAGGTGCTGAATGACACTTGCCTTGGGTTTTTTTGAGACTTAACACTGATGGAGATATTTTCTAAGCAGTAGATATGTGGTATTTAATATTCCTGTTAATATGTAGTGCATCCAGAAAATAGGTTTGGAGGTGATATCTTACCGCTTCTCCATAACTTAGTTGGTGAAACCCTTCAAATGGGTAACTATGGTGTTACTTTACAGGGCAGGGCTTATCACAGTTAAGGCCCAAAGGTACAGGTGAGTTAATTCCTCCATTTGCAAGTTTCTTCAAAGATGTCAATACCCTAATCTCTGGCATCTGTGCAGTATTACATTAGGTGAGAGAAGGTGGATAAACAAGCCTGTCTCCATCTTGAGTTTGAACACCATCTTACAGTAAAGGCAAATTAGATTCATTCCTGTTTATGATTACATTTCTGTTTCTCAAAGATTGGGCTATGCCCCACCTGTAATCTTAACTACAAATGGTTCTGTACTGCCTGTTCCAGGAAGTGACAGCCATGCCTTTGTTTAAAAAGTTGTTATGACAACCTTGTTATGACCACCTTACAATCATGTCTGTTTCAGCAGGTTGTTTTGACCACCTTGTTATGCTTATGTTCTGCTTCTGTAACCCCACCTATTAGCCTGCCAAATCCTCCATTTGAAAACCTCCTACTCTTGAACTCCTATAAAAGTCCTTATTTTCCAATTATTATGTCCAATGCTGATCTCTTGAACCCTACCTTTTAGATAGAGAGAGACAGCCCATGTACACAAATAAAAAAGCCTTCTTTAATTACTTTGGCCAGGATTTGGGTTGGTGGTCTTTCTTCTTTCATCTGTGGGATTAATAGGTCTTTGTAGATGTGATTAAAGGTATACATTTTAATATAGGAATATTGATCAGATTACCTCCTGCTGTGGTAAAATTCCCTGACAGAAACAACCTAAGGAATAAGGGGTTTATTCCAACTCACAGATGGAGGTTACAGTCCTTCATTGTGAGGAAGTAATAACGTCAGGAGTTCAAGGCAATTGGTCCCATTGCATCCAAAGTCCTGACACACAACAGTGAACTGCTGCTCATGTACTCCTTTCCATATAAACACTCTAGGGTCCTACCTAAGGAAATGTTGTACACTCTAGGACCCTAGCTAGGGAATGATGTACACTCTAGGATCCTAGCTAGGGAATGTTGTAAACTCTAGAGTCCCAGCTAGGAAATGATGGACACTCTAGAGTCCCAGCTAGGGAACGATGGACACTCTAGGATCCTAGCTAGAGAATGTTGTAAACTCTAGAGTCCCAGCTGGGGAATGATGTACACTCTAAAGTCCCAGATAGGAAATGTTATAAAGTCCTCTAGACTTCTAGCTGGGAAATGGTGCCTCCTCTAATGGGTAGGTCTCCCCACCTCAGTTAACATAATCATGATACCCCTTACTATAGGCATACTCAGAGGCCATCTCCAAAGTGATTCTAGATTCTGTCAAGTTGACAAGTAACACCAACCATCACATTCAGAAAGGCCCAATTTCATTACATCGCTTCTTACATTCGCAGAACTTCTGGCTGAATCTGGATGAAAACTGTAGATAAGGAAGTTGAAACAGAAACAGCAATAGGGGAGGGCAGAGACTGCAAGTGTAAAAAGATTCTGTGGGTGGGGCTCATAGGTATGTACTAGAAAGTCCTCTAGGAGTTAAAAATGGTTAGCGAGGAAATAGAAATCCCTGTCCTGCCACTTCAAGGAACTGAGCCCAGCCGACAGTGTGAAGGGACTTGGAACAGACTGCTCTGTGCAGCCGCTAGGGAGGTGCCTTAGTTGGCTGAGACTTAGGTCAGACAGCATACCTTCAGGAACCATAAACCAATTAAGTTGGGCCATTAAGCTTGTGGTTTTTTTCATACAGCAGCCACAAAAACATAATAAACCTTGCCCTGCTGGTTTTCTCTGGTGTAGTTCCCTGCTGAGGGTTGTCTCAAATCTGTTCTTCTGGAAAACCATCTGGCAGCATGCCTTGGAGACACTATCATCAAGGGCCCAAAGCTTTTCCGGGTACAGGGTAATACACACAAAATATAGCATTCTCTTTAGCATACTCTCCACAGACTAATGTCAAATCCTTAATTATACCAAACTTTTGATGACATTCACTGCTGATGCTGATTCTAGCCATTGTCAAAATTTCCAGCCCTGTATGAAAACCATTTGGAGGAACAGGTATCAAGCACGTCTGTGGTGATGTATTTGTAGTCTAAAAAATAAAGCTTTCCTGAAGGTCAGAGGACAGAGCCAGCCACAGAGTTAGCCACAGAGGTCAGGCAGTGGTGGCACACACCTTTAATCCTAGCTCTCAGGAGGCAGAGGCAGAGATCCATCTGGATTTCTGTGAATTCAAGGCCATACTGGGCTACATGAGATTAATCCAGTCTAAAAGAGAAACAGCTAGGCAGTGGTGGCACACACCTTTAACTCCAGCACTTGAGATCACACACCTTTAATCCCAGCATTTAAAAGGTTGAAACAGAAAGTGATATGGCTGGGCAGAGAAAGGAATATAAGGCAGGAGAAGACAAGAATTCACACTCTTGAAGAAGAAGCTCTGTCAGGTTGAGGAGTTAGTGAGGTAAGAGGTGGTAGCTGTGGCTGCTCTGCTTCTCTGATCTTTCAGCTTTCACCCTGATATCTGGCTCTGGGTTTTTATTATAAGACCATCTAGGATTTGGGAAACTCATGTTGATGGACCCCACCTAGTGTTGGTTTTCCGTGGGTGCTATGGTTTGTCTACAACTTGAGTGTGATTCCCCAGGACCTTGGTCTCCAGTGTGACAAGGTGGAGGTGATATGTGAGAAGTGAGGAGGTCATTGGGAATGGTTAAGGCAGTTCTCATGAAATCCTAAATGGGTTTTAGAAGAGTGTGCTGAGCTTCACTGGAGGTGGAATGGTTTAGCAGCATTCAAATCTGTAGTTAGATAAACCTCTTTTCCTTATAAAGCACCCAGATTGAAGTCCTTAATTCCAGACACAGAAAACCAACTACTTTAGAAAGTCTATGTAGGGCTCGAGGTTTTGCATATCCAGTGAGTTCCACAGGGACACACATAGTGCTGGTCAGGTGAACTTACTTTGATAATTAGCATTTACTGAAGCCAAATTATTCTCTGTTCATTTCTTTCATCCCCCCCCCTTTTTTTTTTTTTTTTTAACCTACTGTCACACTAAGATTCATCTAGATGCATACTGTTTCATGGAGGAAAGGAAAATAGAGGACAGTGATCCTTTGGGGGCTTTCTGTATGTTAATGAAGGCTACTGAAGTTAGGTGGAGATTAATTACCCTCACTGATCTTTATCAGCAGAGAAGGGCTGCTGTGAGGAGTGAGGCCATTCTCCCTGTGTCTTATGGACTGAGAAATTTATTGTCTGTAGCCCTTATCTGACACTTCTTCTCTGATGCTTCCTTAAGAGTATGTGATGACCAACAATCCCTCTCCTTTTTTAGGTGTCTCAGTAAAGGGAGTGCCACACTAATGAAGAACTATCAAACTGTGCATTCAAGTTTCCATGTGGTTTTTCCCTATATTAGTGAAGATTTTCAAATTTTGTTCTCATGTTTTATTCATACGTGCTACTTATTCTAAACATTTTAATTAATAGAATATATTACTGAATTAACTCCCTGAGGCCACAATCAGGAAGAGTGTGGAGCTGATACCAGGAACTGAATCACTTAAAAATGCATACCATCCTCTTTCAAGTGTGCAAAGGCTGGAGAGGAAAGGCCACACTGCCAGGCTCCCCGAGGTTCCATACCTGATACAATTCCCACAGTAAGGTGGCCCATCATGGCCTAAATTGAATGACAGACATGTGAAAAGCAACTGAGAAGGAAGCATTCACTTTCTTCATGCAAATCATACTGACAGTTCTGGAGGCAATCACTTTCTAACTTCCTAGCCAACTTCCTGATTCCACAAGTTCCCGCCATTTGCATTAGACTCTGGCATAAGCCGACTGCACCCTGTGACTTTAGGATTCTGTCCCTGTAAATCAAAGTTCAGTCTTAGGTCAGTTTCTGTAGCCTTCCCCCCAAATTCTGTACACCATTTAATAGCCAGGTATAAATCTCATATTCAAACTATCTAGAGTAGCATTTGTCCTCTGTAACAGAACTTTTCTCAATAGGGGATACAATTAAAAGTAAATGATAGTCAATATATCACTTTTGTGGGTATTTGTTTTTCAATATAGAACAAATCAAATTCAAAGGTAATTCATATTCTTACAGAGAACAACAATATAAATGTTGTAGAATATTATTTTGAGGTTTGTTACTTTTGTTTATGTTACATTTGTTTAACTCTGTGAAGACGTGCTACTGTGCCTGTGTAAAACACCTGATGGTCTAATCAAGAGCTGAATGGCCAATAGTAAGGCAAGAGAGAGAAATAAATGGGGCTGGCAGGTAGAGAGGATAAATAGAAGGGGAAATCTGGGAGAAGATGAAGAGAAAAAAGAGGCAGACAAGGAGAGGAGGATGCTAGGAGCCAGCCACCCAGCCACACAGCCAGCCACAGAGTAACAGTAAAAGAAAGACATACAGAAGTAAGAAAAGGAAAAAGCCTGGAGGCAAAAGATAGACTGGATAATTTTAGTTAAGAAAAGATGGCTGGAAACAAGCCAAGTTGAGGCTGGGCATTTCTAAGTAAGAATACGCTTCCATGTGGGATTTATTTGGAAGCTGGGTGGCAGCCCCCCCGGAAGAAGAAAACACAACCAACAACATTTTGGTGAACCAACATGGTGCTCAAATTTCCATAGTGCCTGAAAAAGCTTAAAAAACAAAAAATACAACTCCTTTAAGAGTTTCTACTTAGTGGCAAGCTCTTGAGAAGCCTGTAGGTAAGTATGAAGAAAAAAGAAAAAAAAAACAACTAAGTAAAACTGCCTACCATAGTGCAAGCATCTGCATTCTAGAGCTTTAGGAAGGTTGAATGCAGTTCCTGGTCAGATAAACCTCCAACCAGCCGCGAGTTTCATGCTTGGCTTTCACGACCCAGGAAGCAGGCTGAACCAGCCAAGAACTATGTGTGAAATAAATCAGCCTATATACTTTAGGAATGCCTTAACTTAAAAAGTCAAAAAATATATTTATCAAATGGAAATAAAAAATGCTTTGGAACTTTGTTCCCACAGGAGGTGAGAGGCTGTGGATTCCTTCACGTTTAATATGGATCAGGTTTGATCAGGGGAGACCTCCCAAAACTTGATAACCTTTTAATCAGCAAAGGTTATTGCTGGTGTTCCCAGGACTTGGTCATTATCTCAAAATTTTCTCTCTGAGATCCTAAAGATACTTCGTCCACAGACAGCAGGAAGTAGTTTGGAGAACACCACATTCCCAAGAGAGGTGTGGGAAGCTTTTGGTTATTTGGTGGGTTATGGATGTTTGTTATAATTTAGGGGAATATAGTATATTGATAAAGATTTAAGGTTATTTTTGTTACAACATATTGTATATATGTTTCTATTCTTGTTTAAGGTATTGTACCTATGCAATTTATTTGAAAATGTAAGGTAAAATTCTAGTTTTTAAAGGCTATTATTATAAACTATATAGGACAATCAAAAAACATAGGTCAATAGTTTGTCCTTTAGAACAATCAAATTTATATATATGTTAGGTATGTTTTCTAGGGTAAATAGATGTATTTGAGATAGATGGTCTTCAAATACTTCGAAGACCTACAGAATATGGCATTTAAAATGTATTTTAATTAAAGTTTTTTATGATAATGAGACATGTCTGCTTCTGGCAGCACCAATTTGAAATATATGAAACATGTCATAATATATTTGAATATATATATATATATATACATATACATATACATATACATATATTTTCCTTGATTAAAAAATCCAGGGTACAGTCATGTCGGCAAAAATAAAAGGAAAATTGGTTATTAATGGATTTTCTGAGTTTGGGGTGTGGTTTGTTTTCTTGTAGGTAGTGTGGCAATGTGGAGATGGTAGGAACTGTGTAAGACGTGGCCCACTGGGCTGGCTATAGCAGGCAGTTTAGACTAATCTCTCAGGAGGTATTATGTTTGGTTGATAGATCTACAGTTAGTCCTTGGTTTGTTTTTCTGGTTTCCTGGCTCACTGATCCCTCCCTCACATGTGTGTTCCTACCATTAGCCATGAGGGAAAACATAGGGCCCCCTCACCAGCAGCAGTGACATACATTTTAAAGTATCAGCTTCTAAAATTGTAAGGTAAGCAAATGTCTTCCTTTTATGAAGTACCTAGTTTACTGTTTTAGCAAGAGATCCAGAAAAGGGTTATTACAGGGCTAGCATTAGACAGCAGTGTTCATTTTGTGGATTCCTTCCTCTAAGCAGCCAAAGTGGAAGAAGCCATGTCTTTAAATCAGTAATGGATAATGTTTTGGGCATTTTAGACTTTCAGACAAAATATATTTCTAACTATAACTTAAATCTATTCAAATAGAATTCACCAGATTTATTTATGTCCTTGAAGTACTCCCAAATATGGAATACCAACAACAATAAAAAACAACAAAATATTAACAAGAGAACAAGATTTCATGCCTGATCAATCGAAATACAAAACTAAACTGTTAAAAATTAACTTACTTGCCAGAAGTAACTCTGAGAGTGCAGCCAATCTCATAAACTCACCTCTTTTAAAACAGAATACCACCCCTGCCACCCACCCACACCCATACACACAGTGGTCCCGCATCCATCTACCTCACCTACACCTAAAACAGAGCAGATTCCCTAACACCCACATAACAGTAACACCCACATAACAGTAACCCCAGGACTTGGTGAATGCCAAAGAGGTCTGCTGAGGCTGCTCAGCACTCTAAATCCTTTCACCCTGGCTTTTCAACTGCTCTTGTCCATAGCTTGGTGGTCAGGGTCATGCTGTGATGATCTCTGATAGCTTACATATAAACTCAACCCCCAACTTTCCCCCTGAGCTCTCCAGAGGAAGGCTGGCACCAGGAAAGCAGCAAGGTCTATAATGTTTAACTCTCCTTTTTTTTTTTTTCTTCAATATTTCTTTTGGCTATCTTAGTTTTAATAATATTCTACACCATTCTAAAATACAAATATCTTTTTAGTTCTAACTGCACTTTCTTTTTACACATGTGTATGCAGATACCAACTTTTAGATCACTACAGGACTGAGGCTTAAAAATATTTCAGTACAAACTGAATCGAATATAAAAATGCTCTCTTTCTTAGAGTCTCTTGGATAACTCTAAAATATAGACGTTAGCCCCACCACCACCACCATTCGGTTCAGGTTTCTGGTGGAGTCTTTGTTGTGTTCTGGTCGTCCCATCTTTCTTCCTGTCTCAACCTGGTGACATTCCCTTCCCTCTTCAAAGTGTTGCTTGCATTTCTTCTCTGTCCCCCTCAGAAGCAAAGCCTACAAATATTGCTCCATTTTTCTTACAGTAGCCTTCCACCCTTATCCACAGGCAATTGGTTCCAGGACCCCCACCCTACAGATAGTGAAATCTATGGGTGCTAGCATCCCTTAGAAAAAAGACTTATATGTATTGTTGCGTATAGTCCAGGTCATCTTCCCAGAGCTTTGGGTCATTCTTGAATTCTCATATAAACAAAATGTAGGCAGCTATTTACTACACTGTTAACAGAATAATGTGAGAGAAAGGTTTCAAGGCAACCATTGTAGGTCCAATTACACAGTACATAACGAGAAGTTTGGCTGTGCCTGTGCTGAACCTATAGGTGCAGAATCCGTGGAAGTGGGGAGACCCCTGCATTCGTCTTTATTTTCTGTCCACAATTTCAGCAGAGCTTTGCATATTCTGAGAACCAGTGTCAAAATCCTGGGATGTCTGTCTCCTGTTCCTTGGTGGTCTATGCTGGAGGGCTATAAAAGGGAGAGGGAGCTTTAATAGAGCAGGATTCAAAGGCTCACCTTTCCCTGCTATATGAGGCCCCACCTGTTCCTGATATTGCAATAGACTAAATGTGTAGTGAGATAACAGATACTTCAAGTTAGAGAATTAGGAGCAAAGGAGAACCTGCGGGCTGTTTGTTATAGCGCCAGTGGCCTTTAGTTGGTCTTGGTTAACAAAGAGCAGCTTCTTTCATCATGACTCCTCCCCCAGCAGCTCAAATCAATGCCCTTAATTTTCCGGGAAACTGTTTCTAAGATTTGCTGTAGATTCAACAGTTTCTCAAGGGTCATGGATACTGTAGTCCTCCTTCCATGCTGCCTCTGCGTTCTCTGGTGTGTCCCACCTCCTACTTTATGCACCTGTCATCCCATGGTCTTTCAGGATTTATGCTAATGCCAAAGTCATTTTCTATTCTCTAATCTTGTGCCTTGATGACATCATTCTCCTTCGAATTCCCCTACCCAGCTGTATTTGGAAACCCTGCTGATAATGAGTGACTATCAGCCTCATAGATATTAAGCTTGGTAATGAGAAGGAAAAAAAGTTTATACTGTCTTATTCTTGAATTGGAATTATTGACTGTGAATCCCTCATTTGTCTCACTTAATGAGGTGATTCATGTGCCAGCGCACTCCCCCTGTAAAACGCAATGCAAATGTTGGTAGTTATTTATGACAATAATAACAAACGCCAACTCCACCAGGGCATTTCTCTTCTTTGCTGTACCGTTTGGTTCTGAATATAAAGGACATCTTCTGTGATTTCATCCTCTAAAACTCAGTGAGGAAGGAGATTAATTAAAACCTACTTTTGTGAGGGAAGCGATAGTAGGAAAGACACTTCTAGATGTAGTGATTTAATAGGATTTTCTAGTTTGGAAAAGCATTTCCCATAGAAAGATACACTCATAAGTGGCTCTCAGTGTAGTGGGTAGCCATTCCAGCTTTGATCTGGAAGTTCCAACCCCCATTGAGGCTTCGGTAACTGTCACGCCTACAAGGCGGGGCCAAGAGAGGACCCCTGAAGACCCGGGTGCGCTGGCTCTCTTGGTTCTTGGATCCTGGACCCTGGAGGTAAACCGAGCAGAGTTCTCCAGAGAACACCGCCAGACTGTGCCACACCTTTCCCAAACCCTGCAACCTACCTATCCATTCACTTGTAAGTTACCCAACAAAATAAACCTCCCCTTTAACTACATGGAGTGGCCTTAATAATTTCACCAATATCTCAGGAAGGCTATTTAAATAGTGAAAATACTTACTTTGAACTTACAGAATCTGCTACCATGGCCGCTTGAGCTGTTTATGCAGTAATGGGAGACACATTTGACTTATCACATCTGTAAGATAAAGCCAGGGAGAAGGATGATAAGTGCTCCCAGACCTGGGGATAGCTATCTGAAAGTGCCCTGAGGAGGGAGGGGTAGTAGGAAGAATGGAAGCTTTGGGAGTGGAAGTATGGGGAACCAGAGATGGCTGGGTATAAGGTGGGAGACTCCAAAGTCAAGGTGTCTGGGAAGGATGGGACACCCTCCTAAGGAGTGAGTTCTGCCATCTTTGATACTGCTAAAGTGAAGTGTTCCCGACAGGTTTTGCTACTTTGCAAAGATGAGTTTACTGTTGCTGAGATGACCCAGTGCTTCAATCATCCCTGTCACCACCTATCCCATCCCTCCTTGCTTCATCGTGAGCTTGCTCTTTTGTGCAGTGTATTTAGAGTCACATCAAATCCTATAGACAATGCAAACCAAAACAGGAAAAATCCAAACACTGCTTCAAAGCGAACTGCCTGGACCATGGTTCAGCTGCAAGGTGTGTCTGGCTAGGATCACGCCCTTTGTTTAGATTCCTCTCTGATGTTTTTGCTGTATGTGTTGTGGCAGACTGTGCGAGCTGTGGTCTGGGTTCTGCATGAATGCCCTGTCCTGAAATCACCCTAGTTCCTTTTCACAGTCCTTCATGCCTTTTGTGATGATGTGCAGAGTATTAAATTCGATTATTCTTGATTTAAGCACATGAAGCATGACAATTTTTATCATCTATTCAAGTAGACATGCTCTATTCTTTTTAAAATAAATTAATTTCAGTTGCATTAAGCTGCAAAATAGGATGCTATAAAAGTAAACATAATGACATCAGATAGGAAAATTCCAGAAAGTGGAGAAGGTTCATACATAAATAAATGAGAGATTTAATTTCATACAGATTTTTATGATGGCATAATTAATGAACTGCAATTTTACATTAGTCTTCAGCAAAAAGAAATGTGGGGGATAAAAGGCAACTGATGTAGGATGTCCTTTTGTAGGATGTGAATATGTGATGCTGCCATTGGTTAATAAATAAAATTGGTTTGGCCTTTGGCAAGGCATGATATAGGCAGGCAGCAAGTCCAAGTGGAGATACAGGAGAAGGGCAGAGTCTGAGAGACGCCACCCAAGGAGCAAGATGGCAGCAAAACCATGTGGCAATATGTAGATTAATAGAAATGGGTTAATTTAAGATGTAAGAACTAGTTAGTAATAAGCCTGAGCAATAGGCCAAACATTTATAAGTAATATAAACCTCTGAATGGTTATTCAGAAACAAGCTGGCAAAAGAGATTCGTCCATTTACAGGCAACTATTTGTTAGTCAAAATTATGACAATACGATAACAATATTAGCATTATTTGAATTAAATTATATAAAGGAAAATTCCAGAAAGACAGCAGATAAAACAGTATAGCAGTCTAGATTGTCAAGTGTTGCAAGAGAATTTACCTGTTAGCCTTGCAATTCCACTAGAATTTTGACTTTACTAACAAAAGTATGAATGTATAAGAGAAACTTTATCTTGAGATCCATAAATTACTATTTATTTCTAGAGTTATGAAAATTTTCAAGGCTTTTTTATTATGAGAATTCCTTTCCCAACAGTTCTGATAAAGGTCTACACAGGGGAACTAGAGACCCATGGAAACTAAGTCCTCCAGATGTTCAGACATCTGTTGAACAGCCTCCTCTCCTTCCTTTCCTTCCTGACCTCAACTCTGCTGGGTTAGAACAGTTTCCTTCAACCTGCACTTCCTTTCTCCTCAACTTGAGGATGAGTTTACTCCAGCAGCGCCAGACTTTTCTTATGTTCTATCATGTGGGGAAGCCACTTTGTAATCCAGTCTGCCTATTACTAGAGAGGAAGCCAATAAAGGTGGTTTTCCCAGTCCAGTCTCCTGCCGTTGCTTCTTTCCACTTTCTGGAAGAAGTAAAACACAGTTATCCGAAAGAGGTCAAGTGTAACTTGAAGGAACTGGTGGTGTGTGATTTATTAACCTTTAGTAATGTGGTAGCTGCTTTCCATACACATTACAACAAACATCAGTTATTTCTGCTTTTCTGAATATAACTTCCTTACAGATGATAATTAGAATATGGAAATTATTGGCCTTCTATAAATGTATTAATTTTGGTGAAAAATGTGTATAAGGCAGGTGAATAAAGAATTAAAAAATGACATATAACTAACTAATCAAAGGGATGTAGTGTCTGGCTTTTCAATTATTATATCCCAAATAAAAGCATATTTTAAAATGAACTGGTGATACCTTCTATTTACAGTTGTTTTCTTGAATAAGATTTCAGAATAAATAATAAAATAAGAAAATTCAGAAAACTGTATTTTGTGGAAACAAAAATTAGAATTCGAGTCGAATCTTTAATCAGTGGTTATTTTCTTTTACAGGGATGCCTTGAGGTGAATATGTTATATTCTAAACCACAAAAGAAATGAAAAGCGAGAGCCACTGTTTTCCTCAAATTAAGTATTTCACATCAAAGAGGAATGAAATTCAACGACACTGAAGTCACTTGCAGGTGCTCACAATGAAAGACCTTGGCTGTCAAAAATGTCCTTATCCTTGAGAGAGTTATCGGTCAGAGGATGCAGAGGCATCTAAGCGGCTTCCCTTTGCCTTTGTAACTGCCACAATAAGCATGTTAATTGCTCATGTGATGCGGATCTGGTTTTCTCTGAAGAGTTCATCGCAATACTCATAGGACTAAATAAATCTCAATCATCTCAAAAATTTCAATATTGAAACCAAGAAGGAAAAGGGTGGAGATGGGAAGACAAAGCGCGCTCCTTTGATAACGCCTCTCTTGGTAACTCGGAGCACATAAAGGAAGCTGTCCCTTCTCCGGGTGAATCATTCGCATGGATATTGCTTTCAGGTTCTTTTCTGGCACGAGAGAATGAGAAACCCAAATTGGACACTGTGTGAGAATTGATTGCTTAATGCCTTTTAAAGCCTCTTTGAAAATGAATTGGTCAATAAAATTCCCTTTGTTTATGAGGTTGCTGGGAGGCTGTCAGACCTTCAGGCCAAAACAATCACAGATGGTGAGGTGCTAACAGTCCTCCTTTCTCCTTGAGGAAGACTTACATTTGAAGCATGTGGAAAAGATGAGCTCTCTTGATTGTAATAGTTTCCATCACAGAGGAAGCTGGTGTTAGAAGCCTTCCCAGTGTCACCGGTGTTTCAGACCCAAACAAGTTAGCTGTCTGGATGCTGCTCCCCAGGTTGCAGACCCTCGCTCAACCTCAAGCTCAACACCACCCGCTTTTAAGCTTCTACAGTTTTCTTTGTGGGCATGGGAACCCCTTGGCTCATGCTCATGATTGTTATTTTGTTTGTAAGTCAATTTCAAGTAAAACTGGGGAAAAAATAATGTCATAAAAAAAACTGCATTACTGGGAGTCAGTTTGTCCTGCTGGACTCAAGGAAATAATCTAGTTGGCTCAGGCTATTTTCACTGGCTTACTGCCTGGGAATTTGGGGCATCCAAGTCCCTTAGATAGTTCTGCTTAAGAGCAACCTAAAAGTCCCGTGCTTGCTTTAGTCCAGACAATGTTTTTGCAGAGTATTTCTGCAGCAAAATCACAATACAGGCGAGATTGTCAATGCCCACCTCTCCCTGATCCTGATGTGGAGAGCTAACAGTTGTCCCTACCCTGCTTTCTCTGCGTTTTTCTCAATTTTACTGCACATGCATACAAATTCTCCATTCCTCATGAATTCTGCAGAATTGTTTGGAGTGGGGTCTGATGTTTATTTTGCGTACATATTTTCTTGCTAGTTCTAATAACAGCCAGGTGAAGTTTATATTATCAGATATCTTTTTGAGATGCAGCTTACTTATCTTATCCAAGGTCACATTCTTATATGCAGGCCCTTCATCCTCAGCCTTTATTATCATTATTTCTTCAAAAGGAAGTGATGACAAGTTGTCAAGAACCTCTGACATTAAATAGAGCTAGGAGCTAGGACAATTAGGAATGAGTGAGAGGAAACCTTGGCTGTTTTGGTAAGTACTGGCCTAATGACTTGGCAGGGATTGGTAGAAGGAATTTATTATGGAAATACGGTAAAACTGAGTTCACGGATTTAAGTTTAAACTACCTGTCAGGATGTATGTCTCAAAAAAAAAATTGCAGTTTTATGTCCATGACAGCTTTCAGATTTGCTGTAAAGACATTTTGCGGTTGTTTAGTAAATGTTCTATGAACCATCCGGCCTTAGCCATTTTAGGGATATAACCAACATACAACATGTTATTAACTTTTTAAAAGATACCTTCCATTTTGCAGGTATTTTCTGTCTGAGCTCACCACTGGCTTTGTAAGTTGTGAATTTTTTCTCATCCTCCATTTCTTCATTGAATACAAACTTACCCCCAGGGAGCTGTCCTTTGTCTGGATCTGTGAAGCAGCTGGACTCTGCAGTGTTAGGCTTGCTGCTTTCAGGAGTGGACTGAATGCAGGAGTGTGTTTCTGATTCAAAGAAGTCAAGGCATATTGTGGGATAGGTTTACTCCACCCAATAAAATGCAAGGAAAAAGGAAGTGAGTTCATTCAGAACATATGCCTTTTGATTCTATGGAGTCTGATAATTGTGCTAAAGGAAAAGGATTTGGCTACATGTGAAGAGTTAATGACTTAAAACAAGGAATCTCGAAAGAGCTGAGCAGCTCCTGACTCAGCATACTGATAAGAACACCTGCCTGACAGGAAAGCCAGCACAGTAAGGGAACATCTGCTGACATCATTTGGCCTTGGAACTAAAGAGGACACATCTACTGATAACACTTTCCTCAGAAGTTCCTTCTTCTGCCCAAGTCCTACGTCCCCTGCACCCCTACACAGTCTTCACCGCCCAGAAGAGACTGGTACCTTCAATTGTTCTGATTAAAGAACAATTCTGCTTCTGTAAAGGTCGGTTTTCTCTTTCTTTTCTTTCCACATTGTCTCCATCAATCCTGATCTAATAAATGTATTTTTATTTCACCACTAATAATCGTAGAAGGAAAAAAGCAAGTGGATGCTGCACCTAGTAGCACACACCCACCATCACAATACTCAGGAGGCAAGCTAGAGAATCGAGTTCTAGAACAGTATAGTATGGGCTACAAAGCAAGTTCAAGGTCAGCCTGAGCTGTGTAATGGCGCCTCATCTCCAAAAAGGGGGGGGGGG